>CM052667.1:4402586-4461145 GCA_028533165.1 Leontopithecus rosalia | reverse complement strand
AAATACACAAAATATACATTCTCCACTTTCAATACACAAAATATTGATCAGCCATTATTAATAACCATTCTTAGAATTAAGCAATATTCCTGTTCTCTCTCCCTCTTTTTCTTCCTCTTTCTTCCTCTCCTTCTCTCCTATTATCCATTTGAATAAACTTCTGCTCTAATCTCTTTCTCTTCCTCCAAAAAAAAAAAAAAAAAAAAAAGAGAAATAACTTGACTACTTCTTTTCCGATTTGGATGCCTTTGTTTCTTTCTTTTGCCTGGCTCCTGTGGCTAGCACTTCCAGTACTATGTCGAATAGGAGTGGTGACACTACACATCCTTGTCTCGTTCCAGTTTTCAGGGGAAATGGTTTGAATTTGTGCACATTCAGTACGATGTTGGCTATGGGTTTGTCACAGATGGTTCTTATTATTTTGAGGTATGTATGATGTTGGCTATGGGTTTCTCATAGATGGTTCATATGATTTTGAGGTATGCTCCTATGATACTTAGTTTATTGAGGGTTTTTATCATGAAGGTATGTTGGCTTTATCAAAATCTTTTCTTGCAACTGTTCAGATCATCATAGGGTTTTTGTTTTTAATTCTGTTTATGTGGTGATTCACATTTATTGACTTAGATATGTTGAACCAACCTTATATCCTAGGAATAAAGCCTACTTGATTGTGGTAAATTAACCTTTTGATATACGGTGGGATTTTGTTTGCTAGTTTTTTTGTTTCAGGTTTTTTTTTCTTTTTTTCTTTTTTCTTTTTTTTTTTTGAGACAGAGACTTACTCTGTCATCCAGGCTGGAGTACAGTGGTGCAATCTCAGCTCACTGCAACCTTTGCCTCCTGACTTCAAGTGATTCTCCTGCCTCAGTCTCCTCAGTAGCTGGGATTACAGGTGTACGCCACCACACCCAGCTAATTTTTGTTCTTTTAGTAAAGATGGGGTTTCACCATGTGGGTCAGACTGGTCTTGAACTCCTGAGCTCGTGATCCACCTGCCTGAGCTTTCAGAGTGCTGGGATTACAGGTGTGAGCCACTGTGCCCGTCCTGCATCTATTTTTATCAGGGTTATTATCCTATAGATTTCTCTTTGCATCATGACTTGCCAGGTTTAGGTATCAGGGTGATGCTGGCTTCATAGAGTGAGTTAGGGAGGAGTCGCTCCTCCTTGGTTTTTAGAAATCTTTCAGTAGAATTGGTCCTGGTTCTTCTTTGTACATCTACTAAAATTTGGTGTGAATTCATGTCCTCTGGGGTTTTATTTTTATTTTTTTTTGTCACTGACTCAATTTTAGAAGTTGACATTGTCCTGTTCAGGGTTTCAACATATTCCTGATTTAATCTTAGAAATTGTGCATTTCCAGGAATTCATTTTTTTCTAGATTTTCTACTTTGTGGGCATAGAGGTGTTCATAATAGTTTTTTACTCTTTTGTGTTTCTGTGGGATCAGTTGTAATGTTACCTTTGTTGTCTATGATTGTGCTTTTTTGGATCTTCTTTCCTTTTTTCATTAGTCTAAATAGTAGTCTGTCAATCTTGTTTATCCTTTCAAAGAACCAGCTTTTGGGGTTTCATTGATTGTATAAAATTTTGGGTCTCAATTTCATTCAGTTCTATTCTGATTATAGTTATTTCTTTTCTTCTTCAGGCTTTGAGATTGATTTCTTGTTGTTTCTCTAATTTTTCTAGGTGTGATGTTAAGTTGTTAATTGGAGATTTTTCTAGTTTTTTAAGGTTGTTGTTTGATGTTGTAAACTTTCCTCTTAGCACAGCTTCTGTTACATCCCAGAGGTTTTTGGCATGTTGTGTTTATGATTTCCTTTATTTCAAAACATTTGTCATGACTGCCTTATCTTCTGGTTTACCCCAAAGTCATTCAGGAGCAAGTTGTTTATTTCCCTGTAATTGTGTGATTTTGAGAGATCTTCTTGGTATTGATTTCTATTTTTATTCCACCTTAGTCCCAGAGTATAACTGGTATTATTTTGATTCTTCTTAATTAACCAAGGCTTGCTTTATGGCCAAGAATATGGTCAATCTTGGAATATGTTCCATGTGCAGATGAGATGAATGTAATTTCTGTGGCCGATGGGTGGAGAATTCAGTGGATGTCTATTAGGTACAGTTGGTCATGTGTCAAGTTTAGTGACTGAATTTCGTAGTCAGTTTTCTGCCTCTACGATCTGTCTAATGCCAAGAGTGAGATGTTGGAATTCCCCTCTATAATTGTGTGGCTTTCTACATCTTTTCACAGGTCTAGAACTACTTGTTTTATGAAGCTGGGTGCTCCAATTTTGGGTGCGTACATATTTAGGATAGTTAAATCTTCTTGTGGAACCCAACCATTTGTCACTGTGTAATACCCTTCTTCGTTCTTTCTTAACTGTTGTTGGTGTAAAGTCTGTGTTTTTGTGATACAAGAATAATGATCCCTGCTCATTTTTCTTTTCCGTGTAGATCATACATCTTTCTTCGACCACTTTGAGTGTATGGATGCCTTTGATGTGAGATGCGTCTCTTGGAGATAGTCGATTGATGGGTGTTTTTTTAATGCCACTTGCCACTGTGTGGCCTTTAAGTGGGGCATTTTGACTATTTGTATTCAAAGTTAATGTAGATACCTGAGTTTCTGATCCTATTATAAAACTGTTACCTGATAGGCTTGTGTTTTCTATTTCGTGGTTGCCTTATAGGGTCTGTGGGCTTTGTACTTGTGTGTTTTTGTGGCAGCAGGCATTGTTCTTTTGTTTTCATGTTTACAGCTCCCTTAAGGGTCCTAATAAGGCCTGTCTAGTGGTCACGAATTCTCTCCATTCTTGTTTGTCTGGAAAAGATTGTATTTCTCTTTTACTTATGAAGCTTAGTTCAGTGGGATATAAAATTTTTGGTGGGAATGCCTTTTCTTTAAGAATGTTGAAAATAAAACAGGTTTTTCTGTTGCTCATGGCTTGTAAAGTTTCTGCTGAGGCTGTTTATGTTTAATTGATTACTATAGATGCCAAAATTGAGTGGTAAGCGGTTCCCTTTGGGTCCACTGAAATGCATTTTATAAAAGCTTTATTTTAAAATGTCAAATATTTACTATATGTTGGAAGTTACATCCGTTGCAAATATTTTAAGTTTCTTTAACAATTGCCATGCCAAATCAAGACTATGATAAAGGCATATGAATTACAATATTATTTGAATAATTATTTTTGGATGAAAACTTTTAAAGTTCTTTAAAGTAAAACTCCAAATAACTTCTATCATCATTTCCTCTGTCATGGTAAGAAAGGAAACTGGAGATACCCATTTAATAGGTGTCACTGATCAGTGTCACTTTTGGTCCCAGGAAGAAGTTCAGAAAGAATAAAGAAAGTAGAGGAGGTTGGAGTTTACCTTGTTTATAAATGTGTAATTCTAAACCCCTGTTAGATGACTTATCTACACTTAAATTTTATTTCCCTCAACTGTTGCTGCTGTTTAAAGAAGTATATTTAGGAACGTTACATTATCTGTCCTCTGATAATTTACCTGTAAGGAATGACCCAAGGACAAAAAATCATGTAATTCATCCTCTTCATGTTTGTATAATCAGTTGACATTGCATGGAATTTAGCTATCTATTTAATCAACTCTTTTATTTCTTAGGCAATTTCTCAGTAATGCCAAGATCTAAATTGAGAATGGAATAAAGAGAAATTATTAATAATTTCATTATAATAATTTTATAAAGGCTAAAACATAGTCAAATGCCAATATGGCTTTGGAATTATGAGGCAACGTATCTTCAAATTTAGAATATTCTGGGAAACCCAGTAATTGAATAATTTAAAATTTTCATATATATGTTTCACTCACTCATCCAGAGGGCTCCATTACATTGCCAGTGGAAAGTATTTATTAAGAAGTTCTTACCATCTGGACTCAGGATATCATGTGCCTTTTTTAAATTAATATTTTACAGTAAATTATTCATACATCATTTAATATTTAACTGGTTGATTTTATACATGATTCTGTAAGATTAATATTTATTATTGAGTAAATTGTCCCTTTACATGTATTGCTGATGGGTTTTAACTCTCCCCTCCTACAGAAAAAGAAAGATCCTCTTCATCCAAACCCTAGCAGCCAGAGGTGCAGGTCAGTGGCCTACCATTTTCCAGTCTGATGCTCCAGCAGGGATTTTTTTTGGTTAAAAAGCAGAGGCGTTTGGCAATCTGAATATCACATCAGTGAGGAGGATAGTAACATCCAGTCTAGAAGTGGGAGGGCCAAGACTAGACCCTACCTGTTGAAGTAGATCCTTGACTCCAGTGCCTACTAAGAAGACCTTGGGAGCTCTGGAGGTCTTTCCTTTCCAAGTCTGATTTCTATCCCTCAATTAAGTAAGCGTACTTGTCAGTAAACTAGGCATATTCAAATAAAACATAACATACAGTGTCCCATAGCTAAATACAAGTTTCAGATGTCATAAACATTTCCTTCTACTGACTTGTGATTTATTAATGACTATTAAAAAGGTTTCTCATACTGCAAAACTGATAAGTAATCAAGTCACTCTTAAAATGCTGATTAGTGCTATTATTGAAAGTTTATAGCTTCTCTCAATAAACCTAATTCTGGATCTTGTCTTCCATTATTTTCATTCAGCTTCGAATAAAGTTTGTATTTATAGCATATATCATATGAAAAAGTTATATGTTTAAACATCAGAGCCACGCCCAGTACAAAGAGATGTTTGTTCTATGAGGAGCACATGAAAACTTCTTTTGTGATGGCTTAACTGGACGTCATTTTCCCATCTCAGTTTACCCAGTCCTAAAGTGGAAAGCGAACTTCTCTGTTTAAATTACTTCGCTTTCTCACTCCCTACAAAGAGAGCAGAGTTGTATCCATGCAAGCAAATGTGCCCCTAATATGTCTCCCTTCTGTAGAATACTGTCTTCTTATGAATATGAAATGGAATTTGCATGCAACATAATGAGAAACAGGAGAGACATGGAGCTCTGTCCACTTGCACTGCAGAGCTCAGTCAGAAAAGATTTTCTAAAATATTCTCTTTTACATGTACTTTTTGATAATTCATATTTGGAACTTACAGTTGATCAATCATTCAGTATTTTACTTTTCTTTCTAATATTGTTCTCCTCAATCAACATTGTCTGTTGAAGTTCATCAGCATATGGTTCCATTTTGCCCTCAGTTGATTTGATCTTTTCTCTAATATAGTCTTATTCTGTCTTATATAGTTTCTCAGAGTTCTTGTTTGTGGCCTAGAAATTTTCTGATTATTGGCCGGGCACGGTGGCTCACGCCTGTAATCCCAGCACTTTGGGAGGTCGAGGTGGGTGGATCACGAGGTCAAGAGATCAAGACCATCCTGGTCAATATGGTGAAACCCCGTCTCTACTAAAAATACAAAAACTTATCCCAGCTACTCAGGAGGCTGAGGCAGGAGAATTGCCTGAACCCAGGAGGCGGAGGTTGTGGTGAGCTGAGATCGTGCCATTGCACTCCAGCCTGGGTAACGGGAGTGAAACTCCGTCTCAAAAAAAAAAAGGAAAAGAAATTTTCTGATTATTAATATCTACCATCTTACAGTTTCTACCCTTAGTCCAGATTCAGTGCGGTAGGCAATATCAGAAAACTTTATTTCCTCTTTTTTTTGAGATACTATGACATATTTGAACATAAACTTAAAGATACAGTTTTCCCATTTAAAAGTTACATGCCCTAAATTTCTTCAGAGGATCTTGTTGCACATTGCTTGTCATTTTGGGTATTATACATTTTGTCAAAACTCTCATTGTAGTTTTTCCATTCCCAGAAATGGACATGATATCTAATTATGCATTTAAAAAACCTTCTATCGATCATGTTCTGAACATCATGATTGCATTTCTTTAACTTTTTAAATTTGCTTTCCAAATGCTTACGTGATACCACATTGAACTACAGCCTCCAAGTCCATAAGGAATAATTAAGAGTTGCTGATTTTGTATGTATCCTTCATTGTTTGTGTTTTAATGCAAGGTGTGACTTCACATTCATTTCTGTTAAACCTAATCTTAATAGATTCAAATTTTAGTCTTCTCGACTGACCTTGGTCAAGCTGAGCCCTTATTCTTTCACCAGCTATTTGACATAGGAAATAGCTTCTGCCTCAGTTCCCTCATTTGCCCTGAAGATTATATACTTCAAGCTATTTTGCCATGAATGGATGAAGTAACATGAGTACTTTACTACCAGACACATTGCTAATGGTTCCATATATATTTGCTGTTATATAAAAACATTTTTAATCTATCCAGTTTTTCTATTAGGCGAAAATCTGCCGTGAAGTGTTCTATTTACCCATGTCAGCATGGTGGCAACTACAATGTGGGTTTCTGAGCTCTGAGTTTCCTGTGGCTGCTGTAACAGATTATCATAAACTAGGCAGGTTTAAACAATACTAATGTGGTCTCTCATGGTTACAGAGGTCAGAAGCTCTATATCAAAGTTTATGCAAGGCTACATTTCAAGAGGTTCTGGGGTGAATACCTCCTTTGTCTTTTCCGGCTTCCGACGGCCATAGGCACTACCTGACTTGCCGCCTTGTCACTTCTGTCTCTTCCTCTTTGGCCACATTGCTTTCACCTCTTCTGTCAAAAATCCTCTGGCTCATTCTAATAAGGGCTTTTGTTGGTGGACTTAAAGCCAATTATATTGAAAAATACAGCATAAGCTCCCTCAAAATCCTTAGCTTCATCCAATATTTTGCGTTATAAGATAATATTCACAGACTCTAATTATTAGAGTTGTAGAGATCTTATTGGGTGGCTATTAATATACTAATCACAGTCAATGATAATCACTGTTCACATCCCAAGCACAACAAAATATTTATCTGGAGATTATCTAGGAAAGACTGCTCCATTTAATAATTTGGAAGTTTTTGCCAATGCTGATACTATAATTACAAATAGTCCTTCAGGTAAATTAAATGAAATAATATTTACTTTCTCTATACAGTACAAGCAGAAGTTTTGTGTTGTTTCTGTTTGTGAAATATCATACTGACATGTTTACATTGTAATAACTGAGTGAATTAGAAGGGGTAAGCCATGCTCTAAGTTCCAAAGTAAGAGTCCTTTGTTAATTAGCCGGTGACCGAGAGTCAGCTCATGCTCAAAATATCTCAGCCCCAAGGAAGGGGCTCAATTATATTTTATACCTTGATTTAGGTAGGGGAGGGGGTACCTAGCTGAAGCGGAATTTTACAGAAGCAGAAAAGCAAGTTAGAGGAGGGGGCTGTGGACAAAGGGGTTTCCATACAATTCAGTGATCAAAGGTAGGGGGTTGATCAGGCTTCTTCCAATGATCAAAGGGAAACTTTTTTCTTGCAATAACGAGGGAAGTCTGGCAAGCAGGATGCGGTACAATGGTTACAAGGGTTAAGAGTACGCTTCAATGCTTCCAAGTGCAGCATGACCCAGTTATGCACCCAAAGGGGCTGTGGTAGGGAGGGGGAAGCAAGGTTGGAGTTGACAGCAAAGATGGAGTCAGCAATGCCAGCCCCGGGTAGGTTATCACAATATAAGCAATTAGAGCATTGAGGCAGAATTGCCTGTCGTGCTATTTTAACTGAACTTTAAATAATTTAAACTATCTGTTCAAATGTAACTAGTTTGTGATATAAGATGAAAAATACATATATTTTAAGCTGTTAAGAGATCTCTTCAGTGTCTGGTTCACACAATAGTATTGTGGGTTTTATTTTCTAAGTAGAAATGAAATAAATTGTGTAGAAAATATAAGCAATCAGAAATCGAGTCAGTGGGTAGAATAAGATGTGAATTTTAAATGACTTTGAAAACAATTTGCTAAATGAAAAGCTATAAGTAAATGTCTTGATTCATGACTGACAGTCTAAGATGCTGGGAAAATAAGGTCTCATAGGAAATATCAGAGAGCATTGAATATATACAACTTAATTATAAAAATCGACAGTTGTTTAAAGAGGCAAGTTAACATTAACATAAACATTGGTGAAAGATAAGCACTCTATGAAAAATGTAAAATGGATAAAATAGGGAACTAAATATAATTGGATAGTCAATATCTCAAATACATAAGGAAAATAGCTTCTGGGTTCTTTTAGCTCTTTAATTATTTTAACCTTTACAGTTCTTTAAAATAGAAATGAGATAGATTATTTTTTCTCTTTCATAGTTAAATGGAAGATAATAGTTTGTACTTCTGCAGTTAAAACAAGTATAGCCACTCCCACCCACTTTACCAACTCCATTAAAAACAGGTAAATTCAATGAAAGAATTAACCTGTATATGTTAGCTTGTATGTACCTTTTACATATGATGCAAGTTGAAATCTGGGCACAACAGAATTGGTGGCTTCAGGAGATATGAAAATATAGTTTAAAGGATGAAAAAATATATTTATGTATACAGAGACAGAAACAGAAATGAAAGAGTAGGATATTTCACATTTAAAGAATGGTTTTAGTTTATCAAATTTAAAGTGTAAATGTTAATATTTTTAAAGACTAATTTTGTAGTATTTAGCAAAATGTTTATGGTTGTTTATAACAAATTTATTTTCATAATTGTAGTTTTAAATATGTAGAATATTGTGAGATTATGGAAATTATTTTGGACCTTAAATATTACTGTCTCCCTTTAAAAAAGGTTTTAAATTTCAACAAAATCCTTTTCAAAAGTGCAAAAGTAAGTTATGCTTTTGATCAAAATTCAAAGAATGGAATGATCACTAAAACATAATCTATGTAAGAAATTTCATTCAGTGCTTAGGAAATGCACAAATGCTCTTAGTTCCAATCATTGCCCTGCAGAGCAATTTAAATAATGAAAGCAATTATAAAAGAAACTAGGTTTTGTACAGTTCAAGGCATTCTCTCTGGAAAAGCATTTATGAGAGCCTAAACATGGCCTTTGCAATAGAAGACTGTGTAATGCCACTTTGGATTTTTGTTCATACTTTATCATCTGCCATAGACAATGATAAAATGTGAACTACGTGAGGAAAAGGACAGAATTTGTGTAATCATAGGAAGCAGGTTTTAGTTTCAGTTTTACCTCTGACTAGCTTTGTGAGTAGGACTAGGTCATATAGCTTTTCTACATCTCAGTCACCTCATTTGTAAATTAACAACGGATAAACCCTGTGATTTTTATACTGTGTTTCTTTGAAACTAAATGTTCCATGAAGGTACCACAGTTTAGTTGAGAAAGATGAGGGAAAAGTCAGGTGGAGAGGGCTAAAAGCTGCCTAGTCCTCATTTTACAAGAGCAACTATATTATTTATTTATCCTTCTTCAATAAAAATATTTTATGTTAAATATTTAAATATTACTGTATTATGTAATCGAAGTAATTTGGGCATGCGTTGCACATCATACTTTAACTTACTTCACTATATCATTGTAGCATTGCCAACCTCAATTTTTCCAGATGAGAAAAATGAGGCAGAAAGGGACTAATTGAAATTTTCAGGTTCACAAACCTAAGAATTGGCAGATCCATAATTAAATTAAAGTTCTATGTTATTCCACATGCAGTGCTTATATTCCCTGCTATTCCTTTACCACTGTTTTTACTTGAATTCATTTACTCCTCTTGAGGGGGTCCTTGGAGATCGTCATGTGTTTCTGAAATGAGGGTAAAAGACCATTGTGCATTTTTACTGAAAGCTTGTGTTTATATAAAAAAATAAAGATACAAAATTATAATACATAATTTTTATGATATAATGCTGTTCTAAATACATGAAGAGACTGATAGTAAACATTTTCATTTCGGGACAGCGAGCTTTTGTTTTTCTTTCTTCAGGAAAGAGTTCTTCCTCTTGTTTCTGTAAAACTTTTTCTTTATCACTGTTGTGGGTCCTCATTTGGACTATGGTTTGGTAGTTGCTTCTTTGTTTGGCCCTCTCTGAATCCTTCCAGTTAAGGTATATTTTGCTTTGATGAGCTGGAGTAGATTTCTGTTTGCTGTTTATGATAACCATGGACGATACTGATACATAAAATGTTGTTATGTAAATGTTATAAACTGTGTGTTTGTTGCCCCTCCCCAAAATATTCGTGTTGAAATTCAAACCACCAATGGGATGGCTTTATGAAGAAGGGGCATTGAGAGGTCATTATTAGATGAGGTCATGAGGGTAGATCTTCTATGTTGGGTTAGTGTTTTTATAGGAAGAAAAAGAGACTAGAGCTCTCCCGCCTTGAGGATACAGCCAGAGCCAGCTGTCTGTGAACCAAGAGGAGAAAACTCAACAAAAACCCAACCATATTGGCACCCTGATCTCAATCTCAAAAGCTGTGGGAAAGACACAGTGTACAGTGTTCGGATAGAGCAGCACAAGCTAAGACAAATATTCATGCTTGGAAATGGGGTATTGCTGTAAGAAATGACTAAAACATGGAAGAGGCTTTGGAACTAGGCAATGAGTAAACCTAGAAGAGTTTTGAGGGGTATGTTAGAAAAGACAGATATGTCTATGAAGAGACTGCTAAAGCCCTCTGGTGAGGGCTCAGAAAGCAAAGAGGAGAGCTGGAGATAAAACCTCCATCTGCCTAGAGAATGCACAGGCAGTCCCGTGCACAGTATTACTGCAGATATGGATGATAAAGGCCATTCTGATGTGAGGGGTCAGATATAAACGAGGAATGTGTTACTGAATAATGGAGAAAAGAAGGTTCTTGTCATAAAGTGGCAAAGAACTTGCCTAAATTGTATCCCCACTCTGCAGTTTTGTGGAAGGTAGAAATTGTGAATATTGAAATTGGATATTTAGCTGGAGAGGTTTCCAGGCAAAGTACAGAAAGTACCTTAATGGTAATTCATTCACACACACACACACTCACACACACACACACACACACACACACACACACACACACACACACTTTTATTTGGGTTTAACCAATTAGAAAATGTCACCAAAAAATGGTTCTCTCTCTTTTTCTGTCTACACACACACACACACACACACACACACACACACACACACACACATTTGTATCTATATCTTAATTTATATTGAGGGATAAAAGTGAAGTGTGTGTGCATATCTGGGAGTAGGAAGGCAGAATTAGCCACATGGAGAGTTGACTCGAGGTGCCAGAGACCTGAATTCCTGGGGCACATCCCTAGGTTAACTACTACTATAATGAGAGATGTTGAGAGAGCAGAAACTGGCAGAACAAGAGAATTTGTGTCACAGTCACAAAATTAACCCTACAGTTACCTGGCAGCTATGCTGTAGTTCATTTGAGAGGGCCGGTAGTTCATTTGAGAAAGGAAATAAAAGCAAATCAAACACCCCTCACCACCCCACGCACCCCCCACACACGTCCCAAGACATGAACATTCACTATAAGGTGGCATTAGTACCCTCGTAAGTACTGAGCCTGCCTTTGAGGACTTGTCAATTGTCCTCTCTTTCTGTCGCTGTCCTCAGCGGTCTGAAATTTTCAGAGATCTTTTTTATAAACTCTAGTTCTGCTGTTGGAGGCACATCTCACATTCACCCTTAGCGCTGGTCCCCACTGTCAGAGGCTGGTATCACATTTATTTGTGCTTTTCATTGCAGTTAAGACATTTCATTGTTCTCCTCTGCTTCCTGGAATCATGGCAGTGGTTTGATCAAGCTTGGATATAGTGACAGTCTACACAGTATTTAAGCTGTGTGGCCAGCTACTGTCAATAAACCTTCTAAATTCCAGTGTTTGAAGTCTGCATTCTAGAAGGGCTGGTGCATTTTACCTAAGTTTTCCTGTATTCTTTCTTTTGAGTTCTACAAATCCATTCAGGCTTAGTGATAGTACTCACTTTCAAATCTGTTCACTTAAAATAGGACTTTCGAGAAGCATGTAGAAACTCAGAAAGCCAATGCTCTAGATTACATAGGGGCTATTTACTTTTTATGGATACAAAGGAAATCTGGACCTTAGATATAATGACCTGGGTATTTTCTTGGAAGGGGAGAAAACTCACTTCTTCCTTTTAATAGTTGTGAAGTACTGAATACAAACTAACTTTTCAGTAGGTGTTGTATATTATATTTTAAATAAATTTACTCAGTTATACTTTTATTACCTTTACATACTTGCAGAATAACTGTAAACCATAAATTTGTTTCTCTATACAGGATTTCATATTAAGATTACTATAATAATTTTTATATTACATGTTAAATGTTTTAATTAGATTTTGGCTAGTCATACGTTTCTTTCCTGTTCTGCCCCATTTTGGAATGCTAATGATCTGATTATATTTCACACTAGGGAACTGATTTTCCCTGAGCCCCAGAAAGCATTTCCCTGTGAACTCATATCAGCAAGGGATGGAGTCACATAAGCAGAGTAGATTAAGAAGATTATATAAATCAATTAGCTCAGCAAATATTATATGATTATATGTTTATACATGGTGAAGCTGAGCTTATTAGTTTAATTTAAACCTATTTTTCTCAAGATGACTTAGACTAAGTATACAGAGATGGTAATATCAACTGTCAATACAGGCATTTTATATTCAGAATTAACTAGCAAATTAGGCAAAATGCTTATATTTAAAACATATCATTTTTAAACACATAACAAAATTCAGGAGAATACCCATCAATAACTTCTATATTAGATGCAGTTTGGGAAAGAGTCATGTGAGCTTGCTGACCCTTGCGTGGTCTAAAAGAGTTCCTTTGGCCTGTAATATTTCCTTTCATGGAAATAAATACCCCTCACACCCTTGGCTGGGCATATTGCATGGTTTGGGAATATCTTTCTTTGCTCTAGACTTGATAAGTACTTCTTTGTACTGCTTAAAGCACTTGAGTCATAAAGAACCTGGCCAACCCAAATCCTCTATGTACTTCTGGTGGGGAGAAAACAGTTCTTCAGCTGTAGCACGGTGGGGATGTGTACAGACCGTCTCCCTGTATAGACTATTGGGCAGGACCAGCTGGCCATGGGAGGCCTGCGTTCACTGTTGGTGATCTTGCTTTGTATTCCTCTACGTGAGTAAAGCATTGTTTCATTTGGTGCCTGTGTAAATCGTGTCTGTCTTGGTGATCCTGATACCTGCAAACTGTGCCATTGGTTGACATCCTGAAACAGCTGCTCCTGGCTGTGGGCATTGCTTCACTCTCTACTGTCCTCATGCGCTGGGACTCCTCCACTGGATTTGCTCAATGATGCGTATTCTCATCATATATCAGTCATTACCAGAAATTATTTTTAAATGTGGCAAATAAGTAAAACATTGTATTGCAATAGATTAAATTCAATTGAACACCTTTTCTTACATCTATTGGAGATTTTAATATCTTCACTAGAGAAATGTCTATTTCGTTTTTTTTGCTCATTTTAAAAACTTGGGTTAGGGGTTTTTCTACCATCGAGTTGTATTATTTGTTTCAGGTATATGCAAATATATTTTCTCCGTTCATAGTCTGCCATTTCATTTTGTTAATTTTTTATTGCTCTGCAGAAGTTTTTTAGTTTGATGTAGTCCCTTTTTAACTTTTCTTTTTGTAGACTGTTTGTTGTGATATCAAAAAAAAAAAATCACTTCCCAAGAGCTTTTCTTCTGTTTTCTTCTAGAGTTTTATAGTTTCTTGTCTTACATTTCAGTCTTTTATCCATTTTGAGTTGGTTTTTGTGTATGGAATAAGATAAGAGGCCGATTTTCTTTTCCATGTGAAAATACAATTTTCTCGACATCATTTATTGAAGAGACTAGTCTTTCCTCATTGTACCCTCTTGGCATCCTTGTCAAAAATTAGTTGATAGTATGTTTGGATTTATCACTGGGCTCTCTATTCTGTTCTATTGGATTATTTGTCTGTTTTATGCCAGTACCATACTGTTTTAATTACTATAGGTTTTTAATATAATTTTAAATCAGGAGGTATAGAGACTCCAATATCATCACTGTTTTCCTAAGAATTATTTGCTGGGAGTCTTTTATTTTTTCATATTAATTTTATGATCATTTTGCTACTTTTATGAAGAATGCCATTGGGATTCCTTATAGAAGTAGAAAGCAGTGTGTTGAATCTGTATATTGCCCTGGGTAGAATGGACGTGTTAACAGTATTCTTCCAATCTATGAGGATAAGATATCTTCCTATTTGTGTTTTCTTCAACTTATTTCATAAATGCTTTATAATTTTTAGTGTACACATCTTTCACTTCCTTGGTTCAATATATTCCTATTTTTATGATATCATAAATGAGACAGTTTTCTTGATTTTTTTTTTCAGTTCAGTCATTATTATATAAAATGCTACAAATTTCAAAATCACTATGAGGGACCACCTCACATCTGTTAGGATAGCTATTACCAAAAAGTTGAAAGATAGCAAATATTGCTGAGGGTGTGGAGAAAAAGCTTGTGTATTCTGTTGGTGGGAATGTAGATTAGTACAGCCATTATGGAATACACTGTGGAAATTTCTAAAGAAATTAAAAATAGAACTACCATATGGCCCAGCAATCTCTCTTCTGGGCATATACCCAAGGGAAAAGAAATCACCACCTTGTAAAGATGTCTACACTCTCATGTTCATTGCAGCATTACTTTCAGTAGCCAAAATACAAAAACAACGTAAGTGTACATCAGTAGACAAATGGATAAAGTGTTGTGTGTATATATACGCAAACACACACACACACACACACACACACGGTGTATACTTGGTTGTAAAAAAGAGTGAAATATTACCATATGCCACAACACGAATAAACCTGAAGGACATTCTGCTAAGTGAAAGACAGAGAAAGATAGAGATTGAATTATTGCACTTATATGTGGAAACTAAAAAAAAAATACAGAGATAGAAAATACAAGAATTTGTTATCGGGGACATGGGGTGGGGTGGGGAAGAAATGGGTATATGTGGATAAGAGAATACCAAGTAGCAGATATGTAGGATAGACAAGTTTGGAAATCTAATGTATAATATAAGGATTATAGGTAATAAAATCATACTGTATTTGTAATTCATGATATATTAATATATTTTAGCTGCACTTGCCACAAAAATAATAAAAGTGAGCAAATATGTGAGGTGATGAATGTGTTAATTTACTTCAGTAACTTTTTAACAATCTGTATGTATCTCAACATCATGGTATATACCTTAAATATACACAATGAAGATTATTTTAAAAAATAAATAGGTTTATTTATGACTTTGAAGAGTATAACTTTTTTTAATTTAAAAGAACTATTAGTAAGTTATGATTGAGATGTAAAGCTCTACATACTATATAAATACAATTAGTTTGGAGATACATTCTTATTTATGCTGATGACAACTTAACTTTGATCTTATACAGAAGCTCTACACATTAACTCCTCTATCCTCTATCCCCCATTTTGTTATTTATGTCAAAATTTACATCTTTTGTGTTGTACATCAATTAAAAAATTACTGTAGCTATAGTTATTTTTAATACTCTTCACTCTTAGAGTTAAAAATGATTTTATGTACCACCATTACATTACAGTATTATAGTATTCTAAATTTAACTCTATATTTCCCTTTACTGGGCAGTTTTATAGTATTATGTTTTCATGTTGCTAATAAGCATCCTTTAGCTTCCACTTGAAGTACTTTAACTTTAGTTTCCATTTTAGTATTTCTCGTGAGTCAGGTCTAGTGGTGATAAATTCCCTCAGCTTTTGTTTTTCTGGAAAAGTTTTTATTTCTCCTTTTCTGAATTTCAGCTTTGTGAATAAATCATTCTTAGTTGGCAGGCTTTTTTTTTTCTTTCAGTAGTTTGACTATATCATCCCATTCTCTCTGGCTTGCAAGACTTGCTGAAAAATCCACTGAAAGAGTTTTTATGTCTCTGATACTAAACATATTTATGATAGCACTGAAAATAGCACATAACCTATGATACTGTTTTCTACCCACTCCTGATGTTCATATTCATGACCATCTGACATAAGCTGGATCAATAAGATTTTAAATTTCAAATATTTAGAATCAGGGCACAGGGTTACAAACAGTTACTGAGTTGGCAGTGGTGGAAGGACATGAAAAATTGAGGGATGAGACTGTCCTTTGAAGGATTTACAATATCAAAATGTGTAAATAAATAGCAGAGCAGGAACATCAACCAGAAAAAAAATATGATTCCTTAGAAAGAAGAAACATACGGCATCTCTTGTAGCATTAGAGAAGTTACAGTGTCTTCTTCCTGGGTTCTGATAGGTTTCCACTTACCATTTTTCTTTTTTTTTTTATGAGACAAGATCTCACTGTGTTGCCCAGGCTGGAATGCAGTGACACAATCACGGCTCACTTACAGCCTGGACCCCTCTGGTTCAAACAATCCTCCCACGTAGTTGAGATTACAGACATGTATTTTTAGTAAAGACACGGTTTTGCCATGTTGCCCAAGCTGTTATCAAAATCCTAAATTCAAGCAATCTGCCTGTCTCAGCCTCCCCAAATTCTGGTATTACAGGAGTGAGCCACCCCGCATCTGACCCACTTGCCATTTTCAAACACTGCTGAGATGAGGCTGTATTTTCTGCTCTTTTCCTCCATGTGATTTCTCATTATTTCCAACAAGAATAATAATAGAATTACTTGGAGGCAGAAATTAGTAAGTGGACAACAAAGTCTTTCTATTATATTGCAATGTTAAGCCAATTTGTAAACAATCCACATTGAGACGTTTTAATAAAAATGTCTCAAGAGGAGAAATTTCTTAGGAAAGCATATTTTATATTAGAACAACATTTCTTCTTAAACATCAAAAAGAAATTTTTTATTTATGTCTAACAGAGTTGGTCTCCAGAGGGCTGACATAAGCTTTATATAATCCCATTCATTCATGTTTGGAGCATTTTGGAGATGAATCTACCAGGCTCAGTTTTCCCTATGTTTCAATACCTCTAATGGGAAAAAAAAACTACAAGAAGGCAAAAGAGAGTAGACATGCACGACTGAGAGCCAGAAGTAATTGATCAGCCTGAGAGTAAAAGGATTATTTTAAGTACAGTAAAGGCAACTAAATTTCTTCCCCTCTCACCTTTTTTCATAGGAGAGAAGTATTGAAAATTAACAGCTAAACCTGCTGCAAGATATTAGGAATACCAAACAGCACCCTTTTGTTACCTTACACAACAAAAAATGATACAAATAGATGTGAAAACTTAGAGGGTTTATCAGCACGCTGAAGGACAGGATGGAGGGAGGAGGGAAAGTGCTGTCTCAAAGGATTCCAAGATTGAGCATGAAGAGTAATGGAAATACTGCTAAAAACTCTGAAAAGGGCAGAGGGAAACAATTTCTCTGGTCGACAAGAGATTAGAAGCACATATAAAACACTTTCTAGAAAATTCATGTGCTAATAAGGAGCAGCTAAATAATTTAAATTATTTTAAATTATTTGCATAGGAATAGAGTCAGATGAAGTGTTTCTCACTTGACCACAAACATAATCTACTTAGGCAGTTTACTTAAAAGTGCATTAAGAGAGTTGTCCTGTCTCCATAATCCCTACATGAAATCAGAGGCACTGATGAGATGATGGTTTTTGATAGAGTTATGAAAAAAGGATAAGAGTACTGTGGCACATACAGTATTTTGAGAAACTCTAGAAATTTGACTGATACTGAATCATGGAATTCGGGAGATATCTATGAGTTTAGTGAGTGAAAACATAGAAAGCTGCAAGAGAAATGCAAAGAATACAAAGAATACACCAAGAGATTTGCAAACTTACTCACTTTGAAGGTTCTTTTAGTACTAGTCAATTCTTACATTTTTAACAAGACTTAGATTTAGTTACACCCGGAAAATTGATTCTCCACCCTCTCTCTGAAAAAACTTACCTATTTTTTGGTATTTATCTTTAAAATCAATGTTTTCATAAATGCATATAGCTTTCACATTTCAAAAATTATCTGGTCCACATTTTCTTGGCATTTGCTTCTGCCTTAATTTAAATCAAATTATATATCAGAAGTACCCCCTCACACTAAATGTTGAGGTGTGTTGTACTTATTTTTTTCTAAAAGGTGGTATAACATGTAGAATATTTTTATTAAGGGAGGATTAAAAAATTTTTCAAATATACAGTCATGTCGTCTGCAAATAGAGACAATTTGGCTTCCTCCTTTCCTATTTGAGTACCCTTTATTTTTCTTGCCTGATTGCTCTGGCTAGAACTTCCAGTATTATATTGAATAGGAGTGATGAGAGAGGACATCCTTGTCTAGTGCCAGATTTCAAAGGGAATGCTTCCAGTTTTTGCCCATTTGGCATGATATTGGCTGTGGGTTTGTCATAAATATCTTTTATTATTTTGAGATATGTTCCATCGATACCTAGTTTATTGAGAGTTTTTAACATAAAGGGTTGTTGAATTTTGTCAAAGGCCTTCACTGCATCTCTTGAGATAATAATGTGGTTTTTGTTTTGGGTTCTATTTATGTGTTGGATTATGTTTATGGATTTGCGTATGTTGAACCAGCCTTGCATCCCCGGGATGAATCCTACTTGATCATGACGGATACGCTTTTTGATGTGCTGTTTCAGGTGGTTTGCCAGTATTTTATTGAAGATTTTTGTATCTATGTTCATCATGGATATTGGCCTGAAGTTATCTTTTCTTGTTGAGTCTCTGCCGGGTTTTGGTATCAGGATGATGTTGGTTTCATAAAATGATTTGGGAAGGATTCCCTCTTTTTGGATTGTTTGGAATAGTTTCAGAAGTAGTGGTACCAGCTCCTCTGTGTGTGTCTAGTAGAATTCAGCTGTGAACCCATCTGGACCTGGGCTTCTTTTTGGTTGGCAAGCTATTAATTGCTGCCTCAACTTCAGCCCTTGTTATTGGTCTATTCAGGGTTTCAACTTCTTCCTGGTTTAGGTTTGGGAGGGTGTGAGTGTCCAGGAATTTATCCATTTCTTCCAGGTTTACTGGGTTATGTGCATAGAGTTGTTTGTAGTAATCTCTGATGATGGTTTGTATTTCTGTGGAATGGGTGGTGATATCCCCTTTATTGTTTTTTATTGCATCTTTTTCATTCTTCTCTCTTTTCTTCTTTATTAATCTGGCTAGTGATCTATTTTGTTGATCTTTTCAAAAAAAAAAACAGCTCCTGGATTTATTGATTTTTTTTTTGAATTGTGTGTGTGTGTGTCTATCTCCTTCAGTTCTGCTCTGATCTTAGTTATTTCTTGTTTTCTGCTAGCTTTTGAGGTTTTTTTTTTATCTTGCTCCTCTAGCTCTTTCAATTTTGATGATAGGGTGTCAATCTTAGATCTTTCCTCGTTTCTCATGTGGGCATTTGTTGCTATAAATTTCCCTTTAGACACTGCTTTAAATGTGTCCCAGAGATTCTGGTATGTTGTGTCTTTGTTCTCATTGGTTTCGAAGAACATCTTTATTTCTGCCTTCATATCATTGCTTATCCAGTCAGCATTCAAGAGCCAGTTGTTCAGTTTCCATGAAGTTGTTCAGTTCTGAGTTAGTTTCTTAATCTGGAGTTCTAATTTGATTGCACTATGGTCTGAGAGACTGTTATGATTTCTGTTCTTTTGCATTTGCTGAGGAGTGATTTACTTCCAATTATGTGGTCAATTTTAGAGTAGGTGTGATGTGCTAAGAAGAATGTATATTCTGTGGATTTGGGGTGGAGAGTTCTGTAAATGATTCTTGTACATTATAATCTTACCTAGCTACTCTTTCAGAAGTTAGTTATAATTAGATATTAGTTATCTATATAGCTATTTCAGCCTAAATTCTTTATGCAGAACCAAAAGTGTTTGGTTTACTTTCAATTGAATTCAAATTTGAATTGAATTGTAATTTCAATTATACTCAGATAAAAAGTTAATAGATTTTGAATGTTGTAAGAAAAGTTATAAAACATTTTAGGATTTCTAAAAAAATAATTTTAAAGAAAGGTTCAGCTTTAGTTCAAGGTAGAATAATTAAATGAATGCCTGATATCCTTATAATCTTCAGATTTCCTAAATGTGATATTGTTAGCAGTGGTGAATTCATAGGGTTCTGCAGCAACCTGCATTCTTG
The DNA here is from genome assembly GCA_028533165.1 of Leontopithecus rosalia. Taxonomy (NCBI): domain Eukaryota; kingdom Metazoa; phylum Chordata; class Mammalia; order Primates; family Cebidae; genus Leontopithecus; species Leontopithecus rosalia. Next base: position 4,441,067 of record CM052667.1, on the reverse strand, counting down.
CCTCCTCAGAAGAAAGAAGTCAGCGGGGCATAAGGCAGAGTGAGAGATTAAGACAAGTTTTAGAGCCGGAGTGAGAGTGTATTAAAAACTTTTAGAGCAGGAAGCAAAGAAAGTAAAGTACACTTGGAAGAGGGTGAAGCAGGCAGCTTGAGAGATGCAAGTGCATGGTTTGACATTTGAGCTCCCGGCTCGTGCGTTACTTCTCCGCTGATTCTTCCTTTGGAATAGGCTGCCTGTATGCACAGGGGCCTGCCAGCCCTGGGAGGGGCCACATGTGCAGTGTGTATGCTGACATTGTACACATGCTTACTTAAGGTGGAGTGATATTAATTACTCTCTGGCATTTTGCCTCTTAGTGCACATGCTTGAGCCCACTTGCCTAACTCCTAATATCTTTGGAGAGGCTGCTGGTCACCAGTTTTGGGTGTTTCTATCTATTGGGAGACTGCCTTTCTCTGGTGCCAGTTGTGACCAGTTATTATCTTAGACAATTTAATAACCAGCCGAATCTTACCTGATGGTTGCCTGACATTCCTGGTAGTAAGGGCTTGTGAGGACCTCTCCTGACCTGCTCATGTCTGTCTACTACCCACTATAACTATGTACCTCAATTGTTTGTCAAAACATAGTATTTAAATTTTTTGGCACTCAAATTACTTAAGTACTTCAGCATGATGAGGACATTTGACATAAACACTGAAAAAATGCTTTGTTTTCATGATGAAAATTTATTTAGGACACATAAATATCTATTTTAGACATAAGGAGGCAGACTATTTTTGTTTTGTTTTGTTTAGTTTTCCTTCAAGAAGGGCCATTTAAACTATTTCAGTTTTGTAGGAACTTTGCTTTTGCTATCTTAAAATTATTAGAAATGTCCATGATACTGTCTTAACAAACAAATGTTTAATTTTTCCCAATATAGGTTGTTCATACTATAACCTACAGCCATTTTTCTTCTCTTGTTAAATTTTCATCATAGGTGAGAACAGCTGATTACCATTGTATGAGTATAAATCTTCACACACTCTAGGACCAATATGTGTGTTGGCATATTTTTCTTATTCAAGCATTCAGAAAATAAGCACATAAATAAGTAAATAGTTCACTTAGCCTATAGGTTAAACAGTCTTTGATTAGAAGTTTATTTTTTCTAAATATTTTATGAGGTATTTATCTCATTCAAATGGTGATACTTAGAAATGGCCACTGAGCAATTATAGGTTGATGAGTATGAAGCATGTGGCATACATTTAATCATATGCTAAGGATTTTCTCATCATAACCAAATTGCAATTTTTGTTCCTTCTTCTTAAGACATCAAAATTCTGGGACAAAAATCAATGTTTGGATAAGTCTACATGTTGGTAGAAGTCATTACATAAATAATCATTTAAACACATAGAATTAGCCAGTTTTGGCAAATTTCACTTTATTTTGCTATTCTAGGACCTTGTCACTCCCCCATCAAGACGTGAAGTCAAATTCCCCACTTCTTAAATTAAGGCAGAACATGTGACTGAATTATAATGAAAAGGCTATGACAGAAACTAAACTACATTAAATCCATGGCCAAGTCTTAAAATACATGAAAGATCTGATTTATGAGCTGAGGGACTTACCTTTAGAGCCCTGAATGACCATCTAGGACCTCCCAGGATCCCATGTTAGGAGAAAGCCCAGGTCACCTGAAAAGGCCTGGTAAGGGATTCTAGCTCACAGGCCCAGGTAAAGTCCTAGCTGGCAGTCAAGTATAAGACTTGTAAATGATTATGACTTCAGAATATCTTAAGGTCCAGGAATTGGGTCTTCCCACTGGGTCTTCATTCCCGGACCTTAAAATATCATAAGACCAAATCTGCCCTATCTGTCCTTTTCTAAATTATTGATACACAGAATTTACAAGTGTAATAAAGTGATTAAGACAAATAATTGATGGTAAATTTTTATTACAACCATAACATGTGAAACAGAAATTTGGTACCGAGCCGCTGAATGCTACCAGAGTTGTTTGTTTTAAATGTTCAGTAAGTAGGTACTGAGCAATAAGTAGTCTGGAAAGGCTTTTAGGAGCCTTAATGGATATTGAAGAGACCCAGTAAAGGGAAGAGGACCTTTGCTATGTAACAGCAGAGAGTTTGGCAATGCTGTCAACCGTGGTAATATAAAAAACAGGAAATGTTTCTAAGAAACATGATGAACTAGCTAAAAATATCTTCATAGAGAAAATGTATAAAGAACTGTCTAGACTCTTATTAATGAGAAATATCTAAGAAGAGAGAAAATCTTTTGATAATCTGAAAGGAGGAAAGATCAGCAAAAGAATGAATTGTTAGATATAAGAAAACAAGGTTATGATGGGTTTAAAATAAAATTCTTTCTCAGCTGATGGCTAGCCTTTGCTGCCAGACACACTATTAAAGTCACTATTAGAAGATTTTGTTACAGGTATTGTGAAACAGAAGGATGATATTGCTGTACCATTTTCTAATTTCTGTCATGGTGAATCTAGATTTTTGAGGTGTGTTTTAATTTTAAAATTAAAATTTTTAATGAAAACATCAGTGCTATTCAAAATTTTATTTTATTGATACACATAATTTATGAGCATAATGAAGTGGTTAAGACCAATAATTGATGGGAAATGTTTATTACAACCATAACAAGCGAAACAGAAATTTGGTACTGAGCAGCTGGATGCTACCAGAGTTGTTTGCTTTAAATGGTTTGTTATAAATCCCCTGGGAATCTTGTTAAAATGCATATTTCGACTCAGAGGATCAGGGTTAGGACCTGAGCTTCAGATTTCTTATCCTTTGGTGACAGAAATTATGCTGGCTGAAAACCACGGTTTTGGAGCTGGATAACAAATTCTATCACCAGTCCAATTCAAAATTACAAAGTTTTCCAGAGCTTACATATCCTCCCAGCTATATGTAGTTGTGCATTCATCTAAAGACATGAGTGATTAACTTCAATTTATAACTAATGTCTCAGTCCTGAAGACCTTCCTCTGGAGCCTCAGTAAATTTACTTAATCTAAATGGGTCCAGTTGCTGGGGTGATCTACCCTTATCTTGTCTTCTGCTAAAACATGGAGGTTTGGGGAGTTCCTTCAGACCCCCAATAAACTTGTTTGTGGAGGCCTGGGGAGTTTCTACAGGACCCTGATACATTCAACTTGTTAAATCCTCAACGGGTCCTGTTAATAACTTCTTCATTCTTTTCTCATACTTTAAAGCCCAGGAAAGGCCTAGGCAAAACTCTTGGTGGTTTTTGTAGTATTCCAGCCTTTATATAACAGCACCGTTTTTTTTGTTTTAAGCTTTTAATATTTAACCACTCAGTACTGAAACAGTTGTCATGGAGGCCTGCCACAAACCTGCCTCCCATCCTATTCTAAGTCATCCCTCTGCTCACTCAGGTAAATGCATATCTTTTTGCCTCCTTTGGAAAGGCTAATCAGAAACTCAAAAGAATGCAACCATTGTTTCTCACCTACCTGTGACCTGGAAGCCCCCTCCTTGCTTTGAGTAGTCCTGCCTTTCTTGACAGAACCAATGTATATCCTACATACATTGATTGCTGCTTCATGTCCCCTACAATAAATAAAACCAAGCTGTGCCCTGACCACCTTGGGCACACGTCATCAGGACCTCCTGAGGCTATGCCAAGGGCATGGGTCCCTAACCTCAGCAAAATAAACTTTCTAAATTAACTGAGACCTGTCTCAGATATTTGAGGTTCACAGTTCCATAGAGCCAAGCTCGTCATGACTGGTGTCTAGAGTGCTATTTAAACTCATGGAAATTGCTGTTACAAATGAAGGTTCAGATTCCTGGAAAACAAAGAAAAATAGAGCTATCTAGCAAACAGCTTGGAGGTTGCAAGAATTTTCAGCTAACTCTGGAAATAATTCAAGAAGGTCCTACCAGAAGTGCTGATTAACTTAATTCGATTTTGTCAGAGGCATTTGAACCAGAGCAACTCCATCTTGAATAGGAGGAGCTGGGTAAAATGAGGCTGAGTCCTACTAGGCTACATTCCCAGATGGTTATGCATTCTAAGTCCCAGGATGAGATAGGAGGTCAACATACGATACAAGTCATAAAAATCTTGCTAATACTCAAACCTGTAATCCCAGTACTCTGGGAGGCCAAAGCATGTGGATCAGCAGGTCAGGAGTTCAAGACCAGCCTGGGCAAGATGGTGAAACCTCATCTCTACTAAAAATACAAAAATTAGCCAGGTGCGGTGTCACACGCGTATAATCCCAGCTACTCAGGAGGCTGAGGTAGGAGAGTGGCTTAAACCCAGGAGGCGGAGGTTGCTGTGAGCTGACATTATGTCATTGCACTCCAGTCTAGGTGACAGAGTGAGACCCTGCCGTCTCAGGAGAAAAAATATATATATATATTGCTAATAAAACAGGTTGCAGTAAAGAAGCTGGCCAAAACCCACCAAAACCAAGATGGCAAAAGAATGACCTCTGGTCATCCTCAGTGCTACACTTCCACCAGCCCACCAGCGACATGACAGTTTACAGATGCCGTGGTAACCTCAGGAATTTACCGTATATGGTCTAAAAAGGGAAGGCATGAATAATCCAAACTTTGTTTCACATACAATCAAGAAATAACCATAAAAATGGACACCAACCACCCTCAGGGCTGCTCTCTCTATGGAGTAGCCATTCTTTTATTCCTCTGCTTTCTTAATAAACTTGCCTTCACTTTATGGGCTTGTCCAAAATTCATTCTTACAAGAGATCTAAAAACTCTCTCTTGTGGTCTGTATTGGGAACATTTTCTTTAAAAAGTTACCTGATTAAATGCTTTGCATTTCCTTGCTCTGCCCTAGTTTTCCTAAAATTTGACTATAAATAGGAAGAATATTTTTAAAAAACCATAAATGGTGTCTTACAGTAAAGTATGCTAAAAATTATTTTTAAAATATGCCAATGAAATACATGATAAGTCTAAAGGAATCATTTTGCTGTTTTATTCCATCACACTGTGATACCACAAAGGCTAAGAGAAAGTTACATTTTTTTGGGTTATTCTCTGAGTAGATAATGCATATTTTGCAATCTGATATGTTTCAGAGATCAAAAGGAAAGTAACATTGTGCATAGCTAATGTTCTAAGTAGCCAGTAAAAAGTTTACACATTATTGGAATTCCAACTAATAGACACCCTGTAGCTTTCCATTAAAACAATATTGCAATTTAACTGAATTCACTTAAAAATTTTGATTTAAATAGAATGTTTGAAGGGATGTATGGAAGAGGATGATCATTAGCTATATAGTATTTCTGCAATCAAACACTGCAGGAAACTTTTCTCATAAATATAATTCTTCAGTCAATTTAACAATCCAAATGAAGTAATTTTACCTCTTATCCTTGAGAAAGGAGAATAGATTTATCACATTGTTCAGAAAGATTAAAGCAAAATATATAATTCCTCATGAATTAAAAATACATTAAATATCTTCACAAAATGGCATTGCATTTTCCCACTTTAACATACTGTTTTTTACTCATTTATTTGTTAATTTATGAGATAAATATTTATGGAAAAATGATTATGTGTGAAATATTTCCCTTTATTGTTTACCAAAAACCAAATCATATACTATTTATGTTTTTAGGGAAAAAAGTAAAAATAGGCTGGGCGTAGCAGCTCTCATGCCTGTATCCTAGCACTTTGGAAGACAAAGGCAGGCGGATTGCCTGAGCTCAGGAGTTTGAGACCAGCCTGGGCAACATGGTGAAACCCCGTCTCTACTAAAATACAAACAATTAGCCATGTGTGGCAGCATGTGTCTGTAGTCCTAGCTATTTGGGAGGCTGAGGCAGGAGAGTCAAATGAACCCAAGAGGTGGAGGTTGCAGTGAGCTGAGATCGCACCACTGCACTCCAGCCTGGGCAACAAGCAAGACTCCATCTACAAAAAAAAAAGTAAAAATCACAAATATGTATAATAATGGCATGTGCCATGACAAAGAGTTAATATATAACAACCGAGAAACCTCTCTGTAGTTTGGATGATGAGAAAAATTCCTGAGAAGGTGATTTTACTATTAAAATTTAAGAGGTAAAGAGGATCCAGCCTATTGGAGGGAGAGATTCAAAGCAGAGAGTTATATGAAGAATTAAAAAACAGTGTGATTTATGCATGAAAGATTAAAATAGTAGCCAAAGATCAAACCACACGGGGCCTTCTGTTTATTCTACAACATTGGATTTCATTCTTGTGAAATTTGAATTATGGTAAGCAGAGGAGTGCTGTGCTCTGAGTGTGACACATGCACACACACACAACTGCATATGTATGCGCACACCCACACACCCTTAGATATCACTTGGCCTTCTTTATGGAAAGTATGCTAAAGCGGGAGTGTGAATTGCAGAGACCAGCTAAAAGGATAGACAACTACACGGAAGGATTGCTTACATAGGTTACTAGCCCTGGGTGTAAAGAAGTACATGTAAATATATTTTGATTGATAAACTGTTTTAACCCAGGTGTTTTTCATTAAGAGATTAAGAAACAATATTACTTAATGCTACAAGATGTTGGAAAGTGATAGAACAAGCCCATAATTGTTCCTAGCTTATTCTTTGCAATAGTAGACAAATTTTCTCTTTGATGCTACATTGTGCAATGTTTAGTAACAAGTATCAATTTTGTTTTAGAGAATAACAATTGTTTCCCCAAAAAAGAGACTATATCAAGTAACATAGTCTAAATTAAGAAATAAACCTGTAAACTAATTAAAATTAGCATCTGCATCATCTATAAAAATAGTTTTTGAAAGAGCATATAGCTATGTGTTTTTATTATTTTTCTTAATTATAGCATCAAAATATCTGTAATCATAGTGTTTCAATAATGAAGCAGTTTCATATAATCATTGTTATTGGAATGTTTATTATAAGCCATGAATATATTTTCTTTCTAGAATATACACAATTAAAGGTAAACATTCAGTATCATCACCTGCAATTCACAGGAGTTACCAAAGGAATTTTAATGTACACTCCTAGGTCCCCCCAAATTTTTTAGTGGTGCTCTCAGAAATTTTTATAAGTACTTTTTAGGGTGTTATAATTCAAGTGATTTTAGAGAAAAAAATTTACTTGTATATTTAACACACCAAAACTAGTATTAAGTCACTATGCGTAATTATTTAATATTGACTGTCAAGTGGTAAGTAGCTGAGAAGGTACTAGATGTTAGTGTAGTGTACTGTATCGTGTAACATGTCATTTTGTTTCATTCTTACAATAAAATTATGAGTTAGACATTGTCACTAATACCCATTAATACATGATGGTAGCTAGTCACATTCTTGTCTGACTTTACAATTTGTTTGTTTCAGTTTAAAACAGGCAGTAGCCTACTCAACAATACTGCCCTCTTTTAGAGAAAAAATGTTCCAAAATGTGTATGTAGGAGTAGTCAATATTTCTAATGTTTCATGGAAGATAGAAGCTGGATAGAAAATATTTTTTCGAACTCTTAACCTTCAAGTAAGGGTTCAACTAAAGCTAAGATACTCATATTCCTGATTCTGGTTTCCATGGTCTACCTCTTTTAGTCCAAGCAGATATAGACAGCCTCATTCCTATACTTTTAACCCTTAGAGAACTGGTAATATTGCCATATGAATATTTTGACAATGAATGGAGTCATATACAACCTCATGCCTAACAAATAAATACAAGCTAAAATTTAGGAAAGGATACTTATAAAAATTTTAAATATTCTGCATATGTTTATGTTTTAAATTTGTTTTATGTTTTAAATATACAAATTGGATAGTATCTCAAATTTGGAATCACCCTTACTGTTAGGTAATCTCTACTTATATCTTAATTATATGCAAATATATATGTGTGCATGCACATATTTATATATATGCATATATAAATGAATAAAAATAGGTTTGGAAGATGAATCATAAATTTTATTAAATGAATTCTGTGATTTATTTAAATCTATATGATTATTCAGACAGCAGTAATAATGTTAAAGTTATATATAGAAAAATTCTCCTACATAAGAAAAAATGCTAAAAACAGGGAAAGTATTCTGTTTTCTTTCCATTCAGTCATTTGATGAATCACACAAAGAGGTTTTTACTTGTTTTTGAATGTGACAGAATACAAGATGTAATTGTGAGCAGTAAAGGCTCATCGTTCTTAAACACCTGGCTGTCCAATGGAAACAAATTAGAATATGGAGAAAATTATGATAGAGTGTTATCCATGTAGAATAATTATGAATATATTTACAGAATTAAGAGAGCACTTAGAGTGAGCTAATAAATCCTGAGGGATTAGAGAGTTTGCTGAAAAGTTTATATCTGAGCTGAATCACAACAGAAAAATTTATGAGATAAATATAGAAAGATGCAAAAAATGAAAAATTACATTTTTTTAGTAAATCAAAATTTACATATATGTATAATATGCATATTTATTTAAAATTAACTTGAGACTATATTCCTTTATTATTAATTTATTGATTGTGTAATCAAAATACAAATGGCAGAACAGAAGGCCTAAGTTCATCCCCTTACATAAATACCAATTTGACGACCATCAACAGATTCTTTTAAATGCCTTTGTAAGAGCTCTGAAATCCATAAAGGAGGAAGTATCACACACAGTGGAACACAGCACAGAAACTAAAAGCCACATTAAAATGGGTGAGAAAATTTTTCTTGCATTGTTACTTTTTTTAAAGTCAGGATTGTTGATCACTGAGAATTTATTTAACCTATAATATCTCCTATGGGGAAAGTACAGTACAAGTGGATGTGGAGCTTTCCAGCATTTCAGGGCACTTCCCAAGAGACCTATTCTGTATTGCCTCATTCAGAGCATTGGTTAACTTGGCATGACTCAATTACTTGGGAGAACTTAAGTACAAAGAAAAGTGGTGTGGTCCCTCAACAACAAGTGTGCAGAACTTGGTGGTAGAATCCACCTTCCCATAAACCCTGACAGTAGACCACCTACACACAGGCCCTAACAGCAGGTTCCACCTACAGATAGACTCCAACAGCAGACCCCCCAGAATCTGTGGCCACATTGACTGCCATAGAGGTATTCTCCTGCCAAAGTCATTTGGTAAAGTCTAGGGAAAATGACTGCATCTTCAAATATGCAGGCACTGGCAGAAGGATAAAAGGTCAGGAAGAACAAGGGAAATATGACACCAAGAACAGAGCCTGATGAAATTCCTGTAACCAGCCCTAAGGAAAAGGATATCTATGTATTTCCTGACAAAGAATTCATCTTAATGAAGCTTATTGGAATATAAAGCAATACAGATTTGCAAATAAAATTAGGAAAAAATATAAGGACAAATGTAGTTCAATAAAGAAACAAACAGAATCCTGGAGCTGAGAATACAAGGACTGAATCAAAAAAGTCAATAGAGAGCTTCAACAGCAAACCTGATCGAAAGAAGATAGAATCAGTGAACTCAAAGACATGTCAACTGAATTTAGGCTGTCAGAGAGAAAAAAGAAAAAAGGCTGAAAAACAGTGAAGAAAGCCTATGGCAATTAATGGGAATACAACCAGTTGCAACAAGATCCATGTTATAGGAGTCTAAAAAGAGAAGAGAGAGAAAGCAGAAGAAATATTATTTAAACAATAATGCAGAAAACTTCCCAAATCTTGGGAGAGAAATGAGCATTCAGATTCATAAATCTGAAAGACCACAAGTAAGTAAAACATACGGATATCTACATCAAGGCACATTGTAATTACATTGAGTAAAATTAAAGAGAGAATTTTAAAAGCAGAGAGGGAAGGGTTCACATACATGGGACCTCTCACAAAACTATCAGAGGCTTTTTTGCTTTGTTAGCTTAGAGGCTTAGAAGATATAACACTTCAGTAGTGACAGTCCTCACCTTTTACCTGGATCTTAGTTGTTGATACTGTTCTCTAGGAAGAGAAAGCAGGAAACTTTAAAGAAATAGCTGATTACAAGAAATACGCAAGTTGAGGCTGGAATATCTTGTTGTGCCAGAAATTAAGGAAGTCTTAAAAACAGACAACAAAAGAACTCACAATGATGGGGGGATCTTGAAAGGAGACGGGATAACTGAAAGTTCTCTCAATGCCCAAAGTGAAACAATTTCAGTCATGAAATAAGTAAACTAGTATTTTATTATACCCAAAGTATAAAATCATATTCCTACACTAATTAAAATTTTCAAAAAAATAAGAAAAGACAACGTTCTTGTGAAAATTCCAAGTAATTCTTATAGATGTTCATCCCTCTAGGTCCCACATGTTAAATTATCCTCTTCTGAAAAAATGTGTTAAAATTACTAACGTTTGATCCAGGTGCTTTGTTAATAGATTTGAGTGATTTGAGTTTAATGTAATAAGCTATATCACAATAATCCTCTCCAAATCTGAATAATTCAAAAAAATCTACAGTTTTTCCTATTTCCCATTCTTCATCAACTTTCTTAAAAATGGAAAATTCAGTACTCGAATTTTTTTTATTAGATAGTTCGTTCTGCTTTTGTTGTTGTTTTACAATTGCAAGGCCTAAGTGGTTTATTGCAAAATTAAAAGCGAGTTACCAAATAACAACATAAATAGTTTTAAATATATAACCATACAATAAATGGTACTATATTGCTATGATAATATTCACATTATGCTCTATGTGCTCAGTGGCAAGACTGTTCATCCTCTATTTCAAGCATATGTCTTATTTCAGTGCAAAACAATGTGATTTCCCAAAAATATAGCCACCATGGTGCCCTAGAGCTTCACTGATTTTGTAGGACCCGGCACGAGTTATGGCATAACTGATCATTCAGCAAAAGGCTAGTAGGTACAGTAGCATACGTACACCTCCCACCACCCTCTGAGAACAGAAGGCATGGTCTCTACTTGTCTGCTTATATTCCAAGTGCACTTCAATATTTTTGCAAATGTTATTTTAGCAAATGTTGTTTTCCTGCATGTTGTCTTGAAAGGGAAGGGTTAATTACATTAAGCATCTCAAAGATCAAGAGAAGACAAATATGGTTGTCTATAAGATTTAGTCAAATACAATTCTGCATATATGCTATTAACTATATATGCATTTGATTTATAGGAGACAGACAGCTGAAGAAATAAAAGGGACAAAATGTCAGCCTCACCAAATTCTCCTAGGCAATTAGTACAATAATTATTAGTAATATAAATAATACTCTACTAGTAGTAATATAAATAAAAATATCCAAGACACATACTGAACTATAAAGACTGCCAGGAGAACAGGTTTAAATCATTATATTTCTGGGAAAACCAAAATATATTGTCACCCTATATAGAAATCTTCTTTTATTATCATTTTTTTCTTTATTTCTTGATGCTTTTCTTGCAGAATTTTATTATATTCTGATCCTTTTTCATCTGTATTAGACAAGCAGAATATATTTTACTTAGAAATATTTTTCTTACATAAGTTTACAGTTTAAAATATTAAACTTACAAAACGTGTAAGATTTGTTTCCAGATAATTGTCGATTGAAGTTTTCTTAATAAATTCCCTTCCTTTAAAAAATATTCTGGAACTATTATTTTCAGTTTTAAAAATAATAGACAAATAATTTTGAAGAATATTCATATCCATATAAAATAGATTCAATAAATAATAAGATAATTAACTATCCAGAAAATTTACATTAAATCTTTACCTCAAAAGACACAACAACCAGCGTAGACACATTATTTTTTTATTTGTCTCATAGTTTTAGTTACCATCCAAAATGCTTGCCACTCCTTTTCCAACAAGCAATATAATTTGTCGTCTTCTTAGCTGTGTCACGATGACCAGTAAATGTAGCCAACTGTCATATTTATGTTGAGTTTGTGCATTGGGAACAGATCTGAAAAGGAAGGTCTGCCTTAACAGGCATATCCGAGTCTTCTTACTTGCTAGATTTATGGAAATGTTCTATAGTCAATTAAGCTGATGGTATTTTTCAGTGGCTTGCAATTGAACTTATGCTTCCACCATAGAATTAACAGTAAGATGATTCACTTAGAAGAATTTGTTAGAGTGAAAATCAACCTTTTCTCTCTCCTTATTTGAGGCTTCTCGTGAAACCAGGAAGATTTGGTGATAACTAGTTCATTGCCTGTCACTAGGGGTGAATATTTGACAGATTTCTTCAGTACTCTTATATGCTAGAGCTGCTAGGATAGAAATAAAGTCTAAAATTTTAAGACTGCTGTGAAAGAAATTGGTGATTGGCCTTAAAATGGGAAAGTAGAAATGAGTTCATTGATAAGCATTACTCGTTGCAAATAAAATAACTATACAAGGAAAAGAATCTGGCATGCAAAATGTCAAATAATTATAGTATTGTTAAAATTATTAAGATTATGTAAATATACTTTAAAAAATATTAGAACAAACTGTTATATTTTTTATACCCTTACAATGAAAGACATCACTCACTTCATGCTCCTTAGATTCGCTTCTTTCTCCTACACTGTTTACTCAGTGATCTAAATGGATTTTGGACAGTGGCGGTTTAAGTTTGAAATAAGGACTGTCACTCATGAGGTGAAATCCTCATTCGAAGTCTCTGCTTAGGAATAAAATTATAAAACAATATTCACCACGTAGAAGTGGTGTGTGGATCACACGGAATTTTATGTGAAAATGTTTAAATATTAAAATTGTGTATGTATGGTGCTAAGAAGGTTATGTGATAGAAATAGTAGTATGCACTTCGGTTATAAAATTTAAAAATAGAGTCAATGATAAAATGCCTTACTAGTTATTTTATGTGAGTACCTTTTCTGGGTTAGTTCTACTCCCTTCCCCAAGTCACATACTGATATCCCATTCCCTGTACCTCAGAATGGGACCTTATTTGGGAATACAGGTGTTCCAGATACATTCGTTTCATGTGAGTCATACAGCGGTAGAGTGGGCCCTAATCAAATATGACTAATGTCCTCAGAGGGAAATTTGAACACAGATAAAGATGCGAGGTGAATACCATGTCAGGGTGAAGATTTGGGTGAAACTTGCACAAGCCAAGGAATGCCAAAGATTACCCGCAAACCACCAGAATCGCAGCGTCAGAGGGAAGCAGCCTTTCCGACGTTTTCATCTTAGACTCTCAGAGCCCAGGGGGCGAGGTAACACAGTTCTCTTGTGTATGCCGCCCTGCGTTGTGCTACTTTGTCAGGACAGCCATAGCAACTGCATACAGTCCTATTTCCGATGCATACTCTCACACAGACCCGGACTAGCCTTATTTGTAATCCCCATACTTTGCTAGAGTTTGCCTCATCCATCCTTCAACACTTTAAATTACTGCTATACTGTGATTGTTTTCCTAACATTTTTGACCTTATCTTTGTAAATAGTTGGTTTCTATGATATAATCCTCTCTGACCTCTACGATAAATTTATTTTTCTTATAACTTAATTATTAGGACAAGGTTAATCTTCAGTACATTCTTTGCTAACATTAAATTTCTTTCTCAAAATCCTCTCCAATTATATATTCCCTCAGGACGTTTTATTTCCCTAAAAATCTTCTCTAATTACCATTCCATGTAATCATCATCATCATTTATTCATTCAGCAGCTATTATAAATTCTTTTAAAAGCAATAATGGGATTATGCTACTCTCCAAATCAAAAAAATTTCAATGATTTCTTTCACGCTTACTCTTAAAATTATGCCTTAAAGTTGTCCTTTAGACCCGCCTGTTCTGATGGCTGTAACTCTCTCCAGCCTCCTCTTTTCCACTTTCTTTCATTCCTCTAAGGCTCAGAGTCACTGTGCTACATTTTAAATGCACAAAGCTCACACTTTGTCTCAGTGCGGGGTTGCCAGATTGAGCAATGAAAAACAGGATGCCCAGTTACATTTGAATTTCAGAAAAACAGCGTAAACTTCTTTAGTCTAATTATGCCCCATGCAATATTTGGGACATTCTTATCCTAAAATAAATGTTGTTTTTCTGAATTTCAAATATAACTGGGTGTTCTGTATTTGCTTTGGCAACTCTAGCATCAGGATTTTTGCACCTGCTTTTTCCAGCCATAAGCTGCCTTTCTAAGATCCCCACGTGACTTGCTCTCTCATTTTGCTTAGGTATCTTCTCAATTGTCATCTTCTCCAAGAGGCCTTGTTTTTATCACCCTTCTTAAAATAGAATCCGAGTCCAGCAACGGCCTACCATGCTTTGTTTTCTTTATGGAGCTGATATTTAATATTCGTGTGTTCTCTTTTGTTTGTCTCATCCCACTAACATGAAGCTGTAAAGGATAAGGATTTTCCTTTGTTTAGCATTATCACCAGCACATATAATCATGGGTGTTCCCCTTCAATGTTATATCATTAGTCCATACATACGTGAACCATAAAAGTACCCTCATTAAGTTATTTTATAATCAATGAATGAATGACTGTAAATACTCATTGAATAATGGGCATTATGCAGATATGCATATAATAAGGAAATAAACATGGTTATGATTTATAGCAGCTTCTACTCTGGTGGGGAAGATACACACTGGTTCAAATAAATTCAAAATAAATACATAAAATTATAATTGACATAAACGCTAAACAGAAGACTCATAATGTTTTATAAGAGAAGATAAAATCAGTGATTTGATCTTTTAAGGGTGGGTAAGAAAGTCTTTTCTAATGTAAAATGTTTTTAACTAAAATGCATCTGAGGAATCCACATTAAAGAGGACGTAATTGTGTTTCAGTGTGAGTGAAATTATAAGCCCTTTCCATGGTAGAGGACTGAAAAAGTTCAGACTGGCTGGAATAGGGGATAATGAAAAGTACGATAAATAAGAAGTTAATGTTTAGATGGAGAATTTGTAAACAATGTTATAAAGATCTGTTTTTGTCCTAGCAATGATTAAAATCTTTTAATATATTTGAAGTTCTTGGAGAAGCTTGTATGATCAGACGAATTTTAGAGGTTGGGGGTGGGAGAAGGATAACTGGACCTGCTGTGTCAAGAGCAGATGGTAGAGTGAACGCAGATGAAAACGTTGAGAAGGATGTTGTAAACATCCCCATGGGAACTGTTAGTTTGAACTAGGTGACAGAGAGAAAGAAGCGATTACTTCTGATAAATGTCGAGGAAGAAAAGCAGAGAGGACTCACTCAGTGATAAATTAACTATTGTGGGTGAAGGGGATAGATGTGTCACGGGTTATTGCTAGTTCTGTGGCTTGCAAAAATGGATTAATTTGGCCACATACTGAGAGAAATAAAACAGGAAATATAACAGTTAAGGAAAAGAGGAAAACTCAGTTTGAGTTTTTTGTGTGTTAGATTTGACCCTTGGACACGTGTAAAATTTTAGTTAGACTGTTAGGTAAATGGGTAGTACTCAATAGAAAAATAGGAATTAGAAATAAAAGTAATGACACAGTTGAGTATAGGTGATAATTGCATTTTTGTGAATGGATACAATGCTTATGAGTAGACTATAGTGTCAGAAGACATCAGATTGCTTAACATCCAATCCTGAGTAATTCCAACTAGAAATTGCTGGGTCGGGGAAGATAAATCAGCAGAAACACAGGGAGAAACAACAAAGTAGGCACTATGACAACTTAAGAGGATCCTTGATGTCAAAACAAGAAGTTTCCCAACAAGAAAACATCCTCAGCAGGCTTGAGGTTGCCACAAATTCAAATTAAACAAGCCAGATATAACTCAAGCTCTGTATCTGATCTCTGTATGTTAGCTGTGAATCTCATCCATTGAAATCCCTTGTTTTACAGATTCTTAGGAGTTGTTAAACTCTATGATTAACACATTATGTTATTAGAAAATAAATTTTTGTGTTTTATTTTGCTAAACATTATATCATGAAATTATTGGGGAAATCAAGTTCATTTACATTATTACAGTGAAAAATGTTCCTACAGAAAACATCGTATATATTCTATGTGTATATATATATTTTTCAAACATAAATGTATCTTTTAAAACAGGTATTTTGAGATAGGTGCATTCTTGCACAGTTGCAATGGCTTACTCATACATGTATAGTTTCAGCTGAAGAGAAATTCTTAGGCTTTGAGTTCAAAGCCAGACAAGGCGTAAAAGCATGATCAATTTTATTTCATTCAGGACCCAGAAAGATGACAGTAAAGGACCTACAGAAGGCATCATGGCACACAGTAGGAGTGGCAGCTGTCCCCTAGAATCAGAACAAAACTGAAACAAAAGGCCTAACAACTGAAACACAACCTGTTAGAAAAATGAGATGATCTAATACTCTATGCATCTTCCAGAAGGAAAACTCAATCTCAACAACATGACTTGCTTTCATGACATTTTTTGCAACCACTGAATACTCACTGTTCTTAAATTCACGTGGAAATTTTCCAAAATAGGTCATAAACTGAGTCAAAAACGCTCAAGCCCCAACATAAGATAAATAATTGGAATAATACAAAATATAGTAAACAGGAAAGAAAAGGTATCAGAAACTAAAAAAGAAATTAAACAAAACTACTTTTAGATAATCCATCGATAGGAAGAAAATAAATTAGAAAATACTTTGAGTGAAATAAAAACAAATTTGTAACATGAAATTTTGTAGTACAGCCAAACTACAACTTAAAATTATAGCTTTGATTACATGTAGGTTGAAAAAAAGATAGGTTGAAAAGAATCTAAGCCTTCTAATGAAAAAGAAGGCTTAGATTCTTTTCAAGAAGGTAGAAAAGTAATGACAAATCAATCTCCTTGCAATAATGAGGTAAAATTCTATGGCGTAAAACAAATAGGAATGAAAAGCCTGGGGTGGGGAGAAAGCATGAGACATGAACTCTTAACACAGTATTTACCTCGTTTGATTTATGCAGGTATTTGAAAACTGATCTCACAGATTAATATGCAGAGTAAATGAAAAATTTTCACCTATTCCTGCACCATGGACAACAAGGTGCTAATCCTAAAGGGAGGTGAACTTTCCTACACCAAGTAAGCAAAGGCTCCTGACAAGTTGTATGTAACTTGCAGTAGACACTTACACAATATTGATATATAATTTCACAAATATTATAAGAACATATATTTAATACCATATTAAAAATTGTGCTGTATGATTGTCATCAAAATGAGGTAAATACTCTGAATCTGAATTTATTTGCAGTAATATTCTTAATTCAAGTTTGGGAGTAGAATAAATACAAAAAAGGCAAAAACTCAAAAATTGTATGTTGCTTATACTTTTTCTAAAGAAAGCAAATTTAAAAGCTTATGAGAGAATATTTTAACATCACATAAAAATAAAGATAGTAAAATGGTATCTAAAGCTGATAATTTACAAAGTATCATAATAAGAAATATTAGGATGTTATAGCACAGGAGTTCAAGGAAATCGGAGAAAATATCTTCAAGCAAACCACCTTAAGAAACAGTAAGAAGTTGGGCATGGTGGCGCGTGCCTGTAATCCCAGCTACTCAGGAGGCTGAGGCAGAATTGCCTGAACCGAGGAGGCGGAGGTTGCGGTGAGCCAAGATCGCGCCATTGCACTCCAGCCTGGGTAACAAGAGCGAAACTCCGTTTCGGAAAAAAAAAGAAAAAGAAAAAAGAAACAGTAAGAATCTGGAAAATATTAATGAATGCATATACTTGCCAGTGAGCAAGATAAAGAAGAATGGACAATTAAAATCCTTGGAATGAAGTCCCATTTCTAGAAGCATGGATGTTTATGTATCCACTCTAACCAAAATCAAAACATAAAACATGAGCTTTCAAAAATATCAAAGTTCTTGAAAGAAAATAGGAAACTAGCAAGTTATAATCACAGTGAAACGGGAACTTACAGAAGAGCAGACTTTATTTTGCCGGTATTTGCTAAGTCTTACAAATTTGAACTTTAGTTTTCATGACTTTGTTGTAAGTGGGAGGACTACATGAACTCCACTGCTGCTACAAGGTGGGTGACTCTTCCAAATAAACCAGAAACACAGCAAACACCCTTGGTGTGTGATGGAAACTGAAAGATAATTTCTCTAGCCCTTATACCAAGAAGATTGATATAAAGGCTCCCATGGCAGTGAGCAAAGGTGGAGGATAAAATTAGTGTATGAGAAATTATAGCACAAAGCTCACCTTTGTCTGTACTTAAAGATTAAATTTATGTGATCTGTGTTCAAAAACAATTTTTAATTAAGTATAAAATACCAGATAGGTAATGTTCCCTGGTGCCTGGCATAGCATTGGGTCCTCATCTATGGTGGAAATGATCTTAAAATTAGAATCTAAATATAAAGATTTTTAAACATAATTTCCTGAGAGCACAGTCTCAGAATTTTAAAAAAGAAAGTACTACATGCTGTCATTCATGGGGTATAGCCGCAGACCTAGAGTATACATAAACTGTGATAATTGGATACAGAAAGAAAAGAAAACTATGCTGACTGTACTTAGACACACATACAATACATAAATTTAAAAATATTTGCAGGAAATCATTTAATATATGAACACGTAAATTCTAAACGTGTAAGAATATAAGAATCTGGAAAACACTAGGGATAAAACAGATAGGCTTTTCAAGGTACAAACTAAAGAAAGATAGCAATTAAAATCCCAGCAATCCAAATCCACAATTACAGTTTGAGATATCAACATTCGTATCTCAGTTATTGATAGAATAAATTAAAGAATCAGAAAAGTAGAAAAGAACTAAACACCATTAACAGTCCACCTTAGGCATTTAATGTTTATAAAACCTTTAACCAACAAAAGAATACACAAAGAACAATCATAAAAATAGGTCATATACCGTGACAGAAAACAAAAAAAGCACCAAAGAAAACAAAAGCCTAAAAGATACATAAAATAATCTTGTGCCATAACAGTATTAAACATGAAGTAATTATCAGAAATATATCTGCAAATTGCCTATATTTTGGAAATTAAAGAACACACGTCTAAATAGCTCAAGAACAAAGAAAAAGTATGTTAAATTAGAAATATTTTGAATTGAAAAAAATGAAAATACCGCATACTTATATTTGTTATATGCAAACAGTGTTTAGAAGGTAATTTATCACGTTAAATGCTGATATTAGGCAGGAAGAAACATATCAAACCAATGCTTTGTGCTACCACCTTAAGAAATAAGGGATAAAAAAAGAGCAGAAAGAGCAAATTAAAACAAATAAGTAGTAGAAACAAATGACCAGTCGTAGGGATAAAATAATGTTCATATGAATAAAAACACGAACTTGAAAACAGAAAAATAATGAAGAGTGTGGATTACAACAAAATCTGATCTTTGTAAAATCAGTGTAGTAGACAGAATCTTAAGATACCTTCCTTCAAGTTTCTGTTCCTGGTTATTCAGCCAGTCACTAATCTAGGTAGTGCCGAAGGGACTTCAAGATATAATTAGGGTTAATAATCAGGAAATTGTAAAATAAGGAAACCAGCCTGGATTATCCAGGTGGTCTCAGTCTAATTCCTGAGCCCGAAAAGTAAAAGATGAAGCCAGAAGAGTCAGTTGAAGAGATCCAGCAACAGGAGAAATCAAGAGAACTCAAACATGAAGCATGCCATTGGAGGCTACATAATAAGGGCCGACGTCAGTGACCAGAGAGAATCATTTAGGAGCTAATGTCACCTCCCTGTTTCCAGCGAGCCAAGAAGGGAATGGAGATCTCAGTCTGCAGACCACAGGGGGTTGAATTCTGCCAACAAGCTCAACATGCTTGAATGTTTTTTTCTTAGAGCCTCCTGGAAAGAGCTCAGCTTGTTGACACCTTGAGTTTAGCTCTTGGAAACCCAGAACAGAGAACTCAACCTAAGCGAAGCCAATCTAGACTTCTGATCATCAGAACTGTGAGAAAATAAGTGTGATGTTTTCGACTGCTCAATTGTGTAATTTTTAGGGCATCAATAGGAAACTAATGTGATTAATATAATCACTAAACTTCCTGCAGAATGAAAAATTTTAAATATAAGGTACTAAAAAGGGGACATTACAATAGGGCCCACAGAGTTTGGGAAAATTGGGAATGTCATGAGCAGCTCTTTGCCCATAAATTTAGCAACTTTGATGAAATAAATGCATCCTTTAAAATACAAATTCCAGGGCCAATCTAAAAGAAATACATAAGATGTATTATATCTATTAAATAATTATTTTTGTAGTTAAAAACTTCCAAACAGGGCAAGTGCCAAGTCTCAACAGTTTTACTGGTGAATTCAACTAAACATTTAAGAAATGTACAGAATTTCCAAATGTACAGAATTTCTTCCAGAATATAGAAGAGAAGAGAATGCTTTCAAATCCATTTTAAGAGGCTAGCATTAATAACTCCATAAACAAATTATTCTAAAACTTAGAACCTACATATCAATATTTCTCAAGAACATAGACATGAAAAACTCAAACTTAATGAGGCAGGAGAATTGCATGAACCCAGGAGGTGGAGGTTGCGGTGAGCCAAGATCGCACCATTGCACACTCTAGCCTGGGTAACAAGAGCGAAACTCCGTCTCAAAAAAAAAAAAGAGCCGCTTCAGTAATCAAAAATTGATTTATTCACTCTACCAACAAAAAAAGAAAAATTACATCATGACCACAATAGATGCATAAAAATAATTTGATAGAATTCAACATTTATGTTAAAAAAAAATCTAAGCAAACTGAGAAGAAAATAGAATTTCTTAAGCCTTTTAAGGTGATCTAAAAATGCCTGCAGATAAAAATATACATACTAGTTAAAGAAAGGTTTTCTTCTAAGAGCAGAAAGAAAGTAAATATATCAGGTGTCATTATTTACTGAAGATCTTGCCAGTGAAATAAGTCAAGAAAAACATAGGAAATGCATGAAGTGTGAACACAAATTATTTATTTATTTATATACAGAGACAACAAATATCTACAAAGAATTAACCAAACTATCTATAAATATCTTCTAAATCAAATAAGTTTACCAATCTTGCAGAATACAAGGTCAACGCACAAATATAGATATACATTCTGTGTATGTGCATGTATATACGTAATACATAAGACATATACACACATGTATATAATATGTATCTATATATATGTGCCGTGACATAAAACCCAGAAGATAGATAATATAATCTGGTGCCATAATAGCATTAAACATAACATATAAACATGAAACTATATTTATTACACATATATGCTGTATATGTGGGTTTGTATATACATATGTGTGTGTATATATATATATTCATATATATACAATTATATATATACATATATATAATATATAATACAATTGTATTATATATATAATATATATATTATTAACTTCATATATATAATTGTATATGTATATATGTATATATATATATACACACACATATGTATGTATAATGTATTATAACAATGAGCAATTGAAGTTAATATTTAAGGTACAAATTTTAAAAAGCAACAGAAAGCATGAAAAATGTAAATATAAAACTAATGCAATATTTTTAGTACCTGTATGTTGAAAAGTACAAAACAGTGATGAAAGTAATCAAAGAAGACCTAAGGATGAGAAGATTTATAAATAAAATGGAAAATTGTGTGTGTCTTAGAATGCATTAGTATTTTACAGTGTCAACTGTAAATAAATTAACATTGATTAATATAAATTCTGCTAGTTAAAATTCTAGCAGAATTTTACTGAAATTAACAAATCGATTCTTAAATTTAAATGGAAATGAAAATAAGAATATCCAAAACAATTTTGATAAAGTACAAGATGAGAAGTAGTATCCTGCCTACTCTCAAGATTTTCAGTAAAGTTACAGTCATCAAGACAATGCAGTGTAACAGTGTAATACATACACAGTTCGATGAGTAGAACAGAATAGTGTTCAGAAATATACTTTTTAAATAATTTATCTAAGTACATTTAAAAAATGATAACGTTTTTACAGTGGTGCTGAGAATTTTTAATATTGATAAGCAGTAAAAGAATCTGGATCCTCACCTTCTATTATATAAAAAATTAACTCACCAAATGACATGAACTTCAATATAAAACCTAGAATTATAAAACTACTAGAAGAACACACAAGAAAATATATTTGTAGTCTTTAATATGACAAATATTTCTTAGATATGTTACCAAAAGCATGCACCATAAAAAAAGCCAAGGTAAGAATTCCTGCTCTTGGAATGTACTGTTAAATGATTAGAAAGGCCTCAGAAATTTAGAAATATTGTGCAATCAACCCTCCAATAAAGGGCTTGTATATATAAAGAACTCCCAAAACTCAATAAAAAACAAACAATCCAATAAGAAAGGTAATAGAGTGGAACATATGAAAATATCCTCAACATCCATCATTAGCTGTTGAGGAAAACACAACATAATCTCACAATGAGATATCATTATATACTTAATAAAATGGTTAATGTTCAAAACAAACAAATCATCGCCACAACAGTAACAACGAAGTAAAGAGACCATATGTTTGCAATTAGAAAAGGCAAGTGAAACTCTCGTACACTGATTGTGGGAATGCAAAATGGTACAGCTATGTTAGAAAAAATTCGGCAGCTTCTTACAATGTTAAATATACATTTACTAAAATATCCAGCAGTCTCACTTCTAGGTATCAAACTAAGTGAAATGAAAGCTTATGTTTATGCAAAAGCATGTATGTGAATATTTATAGAAACCTTACTTGTGATTGCTCGAAACTATAATTCAGAATACCTTTCACTTGGGTGATGGATAACAAACTGAGGTACATCACACAATAAATTCTGCCTATCAATTTAAAAGTATGACACACTGATAAGTGCCAGATCATGTATGGATCCCAAATGAAAAACGCTAAATGAAGGGAGTCAGAGTGAAAAGGAGTGAACTATGTGAATTCATTTTTTGGATAGTCTAGAAAAGGAAAATAGATGGGAAGAAAACAGATCAATGGTGATGGAGCTGTGGAGGAGGGAGGTAGCTGACTAAAAAGAGGCATGAGGAAATTTTCTCGGCAAGCCTTCTGTATTTTGATTGTGATTCTGTTCACTTGATTGTATAGCTTTGTCAACACCCTCAGAAACGTAAACTGAAATGGGTGTTTTGGTCAATGTAATTAATTTATAATAAAATGAAAAGAATGTAATAGTTTTTCTTCTTGCTTTTATTAACCTAAATGTTAACATGGGGCTATAATTGTATATAAATATCTTAAATGCTGGATTATTTTATTTAAACAATTTTTGCATTAATTAAGAAAATTACAAGAAAAAAATCTTGTATTAGATAAAGCAATTTTAAAAAGATGTTAATTTATATCACTGATTGTAGAGATCAAATAAACTTGAATTACTTTTTAAACATTATTCTTTGCCCTAGATTTCTATTCTAATCAAAATACAGTATATCCTCATGTTTGTAGATTAAGTATTTGAGAATTTGCCTGCTTGCTATGATTTGTTACTTCAAAATAAATGCTCAAGGGCTTTTGTGATCATTTGTGGGCAGGGTGGAAAAGTATTTGAGTCACATGATGCACACTTTCCCTGCCAGGACAGCCAAGACCTCAGACTACCTTATTATTTTTCTTTCTGCTGTTATATTGAGAAAAAAAAAGAAGTCCTATTTGCAATCTATTCAGTCTTTTAGGTTTTTTTTTTGAATGGCCGCCATAGTGCTTGATATGGTTTGGCTGTGTGTCCCCACCCCAATCTCGCCTTGAATGAATTGTGATAATCCTCACATGTCAAGGGTGAAACCAGGAGGAGTTAACTGAATCATGGGGGGTGGTTTTTTCCCTGCTGTTCTCATGAGATCTGATGGTGATGGTTTTATAATGGACTTTTTTCCTTTTGCTAGGCACTTCTCCTTCCTGCCATCATGTGAAGAAGGATGTGTTTGCTTCCCCTTCCACCATGATTGTGAGTTTTCTGAGGCCTCCCCAGCAACAGAAAACTGTGAGTCAATTATACCTCTTTCCTTTATAATTTACTCAGTCTAATACATTCCTGAAGCATTGCCTGGTGTTCCTAAGCACAAGAAGACTGCAATGTGCCTTAAGGAGAAAATAGCATATGCTAGAGAAGTTTCCTTTGTATGTGAGTTACAGTGCCGTTGGCCGTAAGTTCAGCGTTAATGAATCAACCATGCTGTACATCAAGAAAAAGGAGGAAAAAATTGTTGATCTGTTTATGAGGCTACTGCAGAAGCTGCTAACATAACATCCCTAGTACATGCTGAAGGTAAAGATGGAAAAGTGAATGCATTTATGAATTCACAAATAGTGACAAATTAAAAAAGCATAGCAGACGGCATTCTTGTGAGGCTGAAAGTCAAAGAAATTTATGGTTATGTTACTCAGGAGCAGGAAAATACTCAGTCCTTCTTGGCTAGTCCTGGCTCGGTTGCATGTTTCCAAATGTGATATGGCCTTTTTTTGTATGTGTGTGTGTGTGTGTGTGTGTGTGTGTGTGTGTGTGTGTGTGTGTGACTGTTACTTCTGCTGTATAACACCCTTCAATAGAAGAGCCAACAGAGTGAACCCAGAATAAATCAAGAGTTTGAGTAAATTTAGTAAATTGAGAATAAATTGAAAAATAACATTTAAATATGAAAAAATTGTAAAGTGTTATATGTAGCCTGAAAGGAAAAAGAACTGCCCTAACTTGATAAATATATCAACTCTAAATATTTGAATGGGTCAGGTATACTTTATGTTTCTTAATTTTTAAAGTACACTCATATCATTTTAACTGGTGAAGAAACCCATCTCAATTTTTTAATCATAAGCTTTAAAATTAAACAACGATAGCGACAATAAAACGTCTGAAGAAAAAGGGCTCAGTATACTAAATCTTTATCACTTTATTGTAATCAATATATAATGACACTGTAAGTATTCCTAGAGTATTTGATCTATTCGTACTTTGCCTAATAGAAAAAACAAGGCTAATAACTCAACAGTATTTAAACAGTGCACCTATTTTTATGAAACTATATTTGTATACAACTGTGATTTTAGGTGATTGGGAAGATTGTCAAATATTTCAGCTTCATGACAATCTTCCCAATAATCTTTTCTGTTTATGAAATAAGATAGGTCCCAAGTTTTATTAAGTCTACTTAAGTTATTTTAAAATAAATACTCAGGGATTTTTGTGATTATTTGAGGACAGGGTCACAGGATGCACCCAATCCCAGCTGAGCTAGATTAAGACCCATTCTACTTTTTTTACCTCTTAAATTGCAAAAAAAAACAAAAAAAGAGTCTAATTTGTAATCTAGCCAATGCTATGTTTTCTGCACCTTTGAGCTTTTATGTACATCTATCTAATAAAACCTAGGATCTATCTTATTTTATGTATGTAACAATAGCATTGCATTGATGGTTCTGTTAGATAATTGTCTATGGACCACACTGAATTTTTCTGTTTCTCTGCTTTAGTTGCTTTTACCTCTTTTATGCTTTATTTTATATAATGCTGTAATTTATCTCACACATATGTAGAATTCTACATCTAAGAACTTTGCTTACAATCTGCATTTAAACAAGTCATGTAAAGCTTTGAATTAGAAAATAAAAGTGATTTAATAAGAAGGAGCAGAAATATTGGAAAAAGCAATGCTTCAACAGCCATTTGATTGAGTATCTACATGTTTCTGTAGGATTTAAAAAAAATCTATACTCAGTAGAATTCTATGTCAAACCACTGTTGCATTGGGATTGAGCTATGAGGCTGTTTGCTCTTAAAAATTGGTACACAATAAGAAAATCTGTACACTGAGGTATTAAGATTGAGAGTGGGCAAGGATAAAGACAGCTTACAGGAAAAGAGGGACTAATCATTTACTTTATATAAAGGATTACTTTGGAAACCCCTCATCATCCGTATCATCATCTTTATATGCCTAAGTAACATAGAATATTTCATATAAATTTTTATCTGAGAGAAAAAAAATATGGTAACAGCTGTTTCTGGGATTTTTTTTTTTTTTGAGATGGAGTCTTGCTCTGTCACCTAGGCTGGAGTACAGTGGCATGATCTTGGCTCACTGCAGCCTCCACCTCCCAGGTTCAAGTGATTCTCCTGCCTCAGCCTCCCAACTATCTGGGACTACAGGTGTGCGTCACCATGCCCGGCTAATTGTTATATTTTCAGTAGAGATGGGGTTTCACCATTTTGGTCAGGCTGGTCTTGAACTCCTGACCTCGTGATCCACCCACGTTGGCCTCCCGAAGTGCTGGGATTACAGGCATGTGAGATTTTTATTTAATGTAGTAAATTTAAAACAGCTTTAAAATTTAAATAAATTGCTGAATTCTTCACTATAACGTGAAGAATTAGCAAATGTGAGATATGTGATAATGTGAGAATCAGCAAAGCTTCTTCTTTGCAGGTAATCTGTTAATTTTTCATCCATTAAAATATAAATGCCCTGCTGCTACACTTGTGTACTGTCTTAGACAATTTGCAAAGTTCAATCTAATTTTTTGTGGATTCTTTTATTTTGTATTTGTCATCAGTTAATGCTCCAGCTGCTTTTCTAAAGACCTGTCATTAACAAAATAATGTGTTTTTGTTATACTCCTATTTAATAATTTCATGGATATCACAAATCTGAAGATTAGTTAAGAATCAGTAATGTTTGAATTTTTTTCTCAATGTTTCTGCATGAAATTTGCATTCTTTCTAACATGTAACAACCTCGAGCTATTTTATTCATCAGTAATTTGTGTCTATAAACTCTGCTTGACTGAAGAAAAATGTTTATTTTCTTTCTATTATTTAAGTAATACAGAAAACCAAGACTTGGGCTAAAGGCTGGGTCACAGGGCAGTTGTCTGTACCTCACACTCAGTGGAAGGGGAGTAACACATTAAGTGCATTTCTCAAGTGTCTCACCATAAAAAATGATAGGTGAGTGAGGTGCTGGATATGTTAATTGGCTTGATTTAATCATGTCACATTGTACATATATCAAAGTATCACACTGTACCCCATAAATATACACAACTATGAATTGTCAAGAAAAACACGGGCACAAATGCTCTGGATAGAGGTGACCCTTGCAGGTGCCTGTAAATCTATTCTGGGGAGTAACTGTCAGCCAGTACATCCAATCTCAGACATTCAGCAGAAATAAACATTTCAAAATTGTATTATATATTGGGACTAGGCCTATTAATATTCTAACTGGCTCTCCTCTCATTAGTTTCAGAAGAAGGGCAGGGCAGCCTGAAGGTTATTAGGGGCTCATTAAGAAAAAGCTTTAATGCAATAAACCAGGAGCATAAAATAATAGTACTCCGATGTTGTGACACAATATTTAATGATCTTAGTCTACAAGCTGATGTTAAGCAAGAGTTTTTAAATTATCATGCTTCATCAGGGTATCAGAAAGTAATTAAAAGGCAGTTAATGTGCTGCCATTTCTCATTTCTCAGTAGATATAGAGAGAAATTAAAGAGCAGAAATAAAATAATTTTTAGTCTTATTTAAGTTTCAACTACATAAATCAAGGACTAAATTTGCAATCCCTAGGCTTTCTCACTGGAACTTAATATTCTGTTTCTAAAATATTCCACATTTCATTGATTTCCTAAAAGGTCAAAATTTACTTGGTCCTGATTTTACTGCAAGACTTGATTGTAAGAGTGCAGCAAAAGAATCACAATATCAACTAGTACTCTCTTCACATATCATGTGTAAAACCATGGAAAAGAAAATAACATCCCTCATCCTTTGCCACCTACCTTTGAAATGGAAGAAAAAGAGGTAGCATATAGACAAATATATATCCCAACATGGGCTCAAATATTCAGGTGTAGGAAGAATGATCCTTTGCAGGGCAGGGTATATAAATCACACCATATGTATAGAAGGCTTCCCTGGCTATTCTGCAGGTGCCCATGGCCACCCCCCCACCACAGTCCAAACCCACCACCTCACAGCCCATTTATTCTTCAAAAGATGGCAATTAGCAGCACAAAACTGGATTCTGGTGTCCCATTTATTCTGAATGCATAGTTAATATGCCTTTATTTCAGTTTCTGGTTTACTGTTGATTCCCAGCTTAGAAACAGGCTCTGTTATTTGTGTATTTCCTAAATTAACTTTTTGAGGTATGTATTATGATTATTATAAGTATTAGAACATTCTCTATTCAAAGAGCTTAACAGAAGACTACAGTTTAAAAATCCCCAAAGACATTTTGAATGAATAAATAATCAGAGGTAAAATTTTTGCCAGTTGAAGAATTTCTGAAAAAATACAACTGTAAAATGCAATTACTTAGTGTTCTGTAAATTAGTGACAAATAATTAAAAATAAAAATAATACAATAGTCACTAATAACTATTTTTACATGTCACATGTGACTTCTGCAAATCAACTGATGATTAGATCACCATTTTCTTCCTATGGTAAAAATATTTAAGGTGCTTGTAATACATACCAGTAGCAGGGTTAAAGACAAATTTTAATTTGATTTGTAATTTGCTGAAAGCACCTTCATTCTGTAACTGATCTGATATATCTCTGCACTTTGTCTGAAATGCAATATTTTTTTTAATTTCTGGGATTGATAAGCTAAAATTGGATCATCCAGGGTGGAAAATCAGTGTTCTGTTAACAGACTGTAGAAACATTTCTTACATAAGTACCATTTTGTGAGTCATAAAGATCCTTTACTTTTAATGCTTTACATGGTTTACCTTTAAATCACATACATAAGAATTATTTTGATAACCTTTAAAATATACTTTCTGAAATTAAGTTCATTATGTCATTGAAAAAGAAATCAATAGAAGAAACATGACCATCTTCAAATAGTGCAAACTCTTTGCTGCTGCTTCAGGAAAAGTGAATTGCAAGTCTTATATTGGTTCTTTAGTAAAGATACTTAATATCCATCTCATAAGAGGACAGAGTAAAGCGGAAGTCCCCGCTGAAATGCAAAGCCATAAATGTTTCATTTTCTGTCTCAGTAGAGCAGCAGATTGAATAGTGCTTCTCAAAATTCATCTTTACCCAGAACCTCAGAAAATGACTTTATTTGGCAATAGGACGTCTACAGATGCACTTAAGGTAGGGATTGAGATAAAGTCCTTATGCGTTAGTGTGGACCATAAATCTAATGAGTATCCTTATAAGACACAGAAGATATAGGTGCCAGATATAGGTGAAGGGGAGGAAGGCAGTAAATCACACTGCCACGTGTGTACCTATGCAACTATCTTGCATGTTCTTCACATGTACCCCAAAACCTAACATGCAATTAAAAAGGACGGAAGAGTGCAGATAGGGACTGTTAAGGGAACGGAAGGCAATGAGAAGACAAAGACTGGGGCTAAGCTGCCGCAAGCAGAGGCACACCTATGGCCACCAGAAGCCAAAGAGGCAGGTAGTGATACTGCCCTAGAGTTTTCTGAGGGAGCGTGACCTTACTGACAGCTTGAATTCACACTTCTGGTCTCTAGAACATATTTCTGTTTTTGTTTTTCTTTCCTTTTTTGTTTTGTTTTGTAGATAGAGTCACTAAAGTGCACCTGAAGTGCAGTGGTACAGTTGTGGCCACTTCAACCTCCACTTTCTGGGTTCAAGCAATTCTTGCTTCAATATCCTGATTCTCAACCTCTACCACCAGACTTTGTGTGTGTGTGTGTGTGTGTGTGTGTGTGTGTGTTTAGTAGAGTCAGGGTTTCACCGTATTGGCCAGGCTGGTCTCAAACTCCTGGCCTCAAGTGATTCCCCTACTTCTGCCTCCCAAGCATTTCTGTTGTTTGAAGCCACCAGATTAGTGAAAATTTGTTATGTGAGCTCTGTGAAACTAACACAAGCTGAAATGTATGACGGTGTCTCCACTTCCTCTGAGCTAAAGGTGGTTGTTAGCTTGGAGAAGTTTCAGAGGATCAGTTGGGAAAAAAAAAAAAAGAGAGAAAAGCTGATTCTAATATAAAGCCATTAAAGTAACATTAATTTAGGCTATGTCTGAAAATATGAGCCATAAATCAGACATTTATAAAGATATGAAAAGTTAAAGACTGTGCAAAATACAAAGGGTACGATAAATGCAAACATTCCTTAGCATGTGAGAAATGAGAATATAGTTTATGAAGATAACGGTGAATTTACTAGATTGTTTTCACAAAGTTAGGGAAAGTCTTAATTAGAAGCAACCTTTAAGGTTACCTAGTTTTTACCTAGTTTTCTGTTTCAGTAACTCATCAGGTAGTGGAATCTCCTCTTTAAAATTATTTCTAAAGTTTCTTCAGCTTCTTCGTGAACTTTAGTGGCAGAAATAAGTCATTTCATTTTTAGACAACCTTGTCAGTATCATCTTCATTATAATAATCCCAAACCCCTGTTCTGCATAGGAGACCTTCAAATACTTATGTCTTATTCAGGCAAAAATGCCCACTTCTTCCTAAAATTCCTTATATGATATGATTCATTTTCTAGTCTTCTTGTCATCCAGATCAAATTCGTGTGGAAACAATATGACTCATTTATGATTTTCTTAAAATAAGAATTTCAAAATTAAAAACTATTCTTCTAGTTATTCTAATCAAGATTGTAGAATCATATTGGCTTCATTATCTATATCTTTATTTCCATTCAAATTGCATTAGCATTGTTAACAGTGAAGATACTCCTTTAGTGTGAGAACCACCACTAGTACTTATTGCTTTATATTTCTGCTTCTAAGTTACTTTTTCATTAAGTATTATTATATGTACTTGAGAAAACAGTTTTATACTTTTTAAAATTTTGTATCTTGTTAAATTACAAGGACTCTCCATCTCTAACTTTTTAGCTTACCAATTTTGTAATGTCTGTTGCTCTCCTTCCCAATTTAATTCATGAAACTGTAGAAGTGTATCTTTTATTTTAGCATTTTGTTTTATATATATAAAGTTTAGTAAGTTAATAACAATATATATTATATATAATATTATATATAATATATATTGTTATTAACTTTTAGTAAACTTTTAATTAAGCCAGAAGCTAAATTAATATAAAAAATATTAATAAGGGTGAAAATTCAAACGTCTTTTAGTGTAAAGCAGTCCTAAAAAAAAGAAAGAGATTGAAAACTAGTGATCCTGTACAACCTCTAAATATTACCTAACTCTCAGAGTCAGGATTTCACTACTTCTTCTCTCTTTTGACTTATTAGTCCCTAATGCCTGGCAGTTCCAAAATAAATTGCCAAGTTAATCAATGAATTTGACTCATCTTAATGGGTCTCTTCTAATGTTTGTTTGTAGGCCTAATACCTTCTTTCCCTTGTGATTATCATTCCATCTATCCTGAGTATAGTGGAAGGGCAATTCCTTATTCAAATAACTCATATACAGCACTATTTCTAGATTTACAGAGAGTGGCTCATTCACATAATTTAAATGGGATTTCATTAACAGTAATTTTAGTCATATATGTAAAAGAAAAATTGGACAGATCACTGTAAATTTTTTAAAGAATAACTTCTCGAAAAAATGTAAAATTCACCTCTATCAATTAAGATTCCACAAATAATGTTTGCCACTGTGTACAGGATGAATTATTTCTTAGGAAGGCTACCTGGCTGATTAGAGGATAGACATTTCTTAAAATATTCACTATAGAATAATGTCTTCTTATTAGAACTGTAAGGAAGGAGGAAAGTGGTTCTTTTTCTGATAGGTCTCCAGTTGGTTGAAACCAAGAACACTCTCCCACAATCATCCAGTATATAAGAAATTGATATAAAAATTAGTTTGCACTATTTGTTAAACCTATAAAAAATAAACTGGATTAACAAGTCTTTTCCTCAGCATTTTCTCCCTCACTGTCTATTTGTGAGTTTAAAATATAGTCACTGAGATATGAATGAAATTTAAAGAAGAGTAAGAGGTCAGCTGAATCATTTATGTAGCTAGAAAATATAGTTATAACATATAAATTATTAGTAGTTTAATATCATTCTGGTCTTCAAATCAATTTAGCAATGGTGATCTAGATGATTTGGACCAAAATTTGCGATAAGAAAATAGAAAAATTGTCTAACATAATGAGATAATTCTAGAGTAAAAACATAAAATTAAGAATTTAATGATGGTTTAATAACATGTAAGACACAGATTGAGATACAAATGAGGAACTGGTACACAGATCTGGAAAAAAAAATCCAGAGTGGTCAAAGAGAGAAAAGAATTTAGACAAAGTAGAAAGACGTAAGATTAATGGGACATTTAATTGGAATCAAAGAAATAAAACTCAGACAATAGGACACAAGACACATTTTAATACATAATAGATAAGTCAGATTCAGAATTGATGAAAATTCTTTATACTTTTTCAAAAGGCACTATGAATCTCAGAAAGGACAAAGAGGAAAACATACCACATAATGTTACAGTAACAACTATTTAAAAATTCTGTGCCTGTATCAAGACATTACATGTACCTCATAAATGTACTATTATATATCCATAATTTTTTAAAATAAAACATTTTAAAAGATAAAATGTTGTAATTAGTAATTAAGGCAGATGATGTTCAAAGTAAAACATTCAATGGATAACTAACTTCTATAAGAAAAATGAAAGTAAGAAAATGGAATGGAGTTTTCAATAATAGAAATATAAATTTTAAAGTTATTGATACAATAATAAGGGAATATTTTATGTCAGTCAATTCAACAGCTTAGATAAAATTGTCTGATCTTGTAAAAGACAAAAATTACCAAAAATGTTATACAAATACAATATAAATATGCTTAGTTTTTTCTTTATTGAAGAAAGTACAAAAATTTAAAATCTTTTCACAAACACAACACCAGCCTCCTATAAATTCACTGATTTATTCTGTTATATTTATGGAAAAAATAACACTAACTCTCCACAGAATTGCTCAGGAAATACAGAAGGTGGGGTCATTCTCAACTAATTTTATGATGCCAATAAGTCCATAATGCCAATATCAGTGTCTTTTTCCCCCCTCCCACCTTCAAGCTCTGTCTTATAAGTAAATCTATAAGGCAGTCTTCCTCAAAAACATAGATGTCCAAAAGTTTTATTAATAGCAATAGGATAGTTGTTAGAGCCCATCCGTTATAAAGTGAATGATGTGTCATAAGATAAGGAGTTTATGCAGTGCAGTTTTCTTTTTTTAAAAAAATCAATCAATTAATCAAAGTTAATTTACCATATTAATAGGAAAAGGAGAAATATCAAGTGATAATTTCAGGAGATTCATTTTGAAAATTTAACACCTATTTATGATAAATTAAATAGAAACTCTTAGCAAATTGCTGTAAGAAGAGAACTTTCTCAACTGATAAAGGGACTTATAAAAAAAACTATAGATAGCATCATAAAATAGTGAAAGGGCAGTTTCTCTCCCTTATCATATTTCCAAGATTTGACCGAAGGCAGGAATGGACATTTTTACTGCTTATGTATTGCATTATAATGGAGGTCCTACCCATTTCAACAATTTAAAAATACATACATAAATAAAATACAATAATTTGAATAAAAGTTAAAGCTATTATTATTTGATCTCACCTAATTCTTTTCATAGACAATTTTAAGGAATCTACAAAAAAGCTGTTTGAAATAAGTATTTAGCCTGTTGTAAAACACACACACAATTGCATTTCAAAGTTATTAAAATAAACTGAAAAAATGAAAATAATTCCATTTACAATGCATGAAAATATATAAAATATTCATGGATTTAACAACATTTGTGCCAGATTTCTAAACTGAAAACATCAGAGCATCCTACAGAGAAGGTTAAATACCTTAATATTTACCTAGCTATGTCATGTTCACGCACTGAAAGACTTAGTTTAATAAGTTGTTGATTTTTTTCTGAATTGATTGGCAGATTTAGCAAGTATCACTTGAATTTCCATCAGGTTGTTTGCAGAATTCAATAAGCTGTTTCTAAAATTGATACCGGAGTGCACATGATCAGAATAATCCAAACAATAGTTTAAAAGTTATAGAATTCACACCACCCAATTTTAAGACTTAACAATAAAGCAAATTAAAACAGTGTGGTATCAGGGTATGTGTGTGTGTTTTTAAAGATGTCAGAAAATTGAATGAGAAATGATAACCTTTTCAACAAATTCTTCCGAAACACATAGATATGTACATGGTGGGGGGGAAAGAAGCCCACATCAGGCTTGATTGTAACTTCATTTCATTCTGAAACACTAGTAAGAAATGTTGTACAGACCCACATGTAAAAGATACACCCATGTATGAGAAAACACAGGGGTAAAATGTTTGCAATTTTAGTATTTGCAAATAATTCTCAGGATACAAAAGGCACAAGGCATAAAAGAAAAAATTATAAATATTCACATATATATTCAAATTCATAAAGTATAAAACTTTCTGAGACAATGCTGCAAAAATGAAAGTTAGGCCTCATCTTGGGACACATTCTACATATATAAGGGGTTGAATGCAAAATATACAAACAATTTAAATGAATAAAAAGAAAAAAAGTGGGCAGAAGTTTTGAAAATACACTTTACAAAGGAGCATATACATGTAACCCTGTAAGCATGCGGAAATTTGATCTACGCCACCAGTCAGCAGGAAAATGCAAATTTAAACCAAATGAGATCTTAATACACACTTGAAAGAATGGCTAAAATATAAATGTCTGACAATACCAAGCATTTAACACCAGTTTGGAGAAACTAGAATCGCAAATACTGTTGGTGGCAACAAAGTGGTGACAACCTCAGAAAACAGTTGACAATTTCTTATGAAGTTAAAGATACATTTTCCATAAAAACACCAACTTCATTTGTAGGCACAAGTCCAAGAGAAATAAATGCATATGTCCACCCAAAGGCTTATGTATAAATGCTCTTTTTTTTTTTTTGAAACGGAGTTTCGCTCTTTAACCCAGGCTGGAGTGCAATGGTGCGATCTCGGCTCACCTCAACCTCCGCCTCCCGGGTTCAGGCAATTCTCCTGCCTCAGCCTCCTGAGTAGCTGGGATTACAGGCACGTGCCACCATGCCCAGCTAATTTTTTGTATTTTTAGTAGAGACGGGGTTTCACCATGTTGACCAGGATGGTCTCAATCTCTTGACCTCGTGATCCACCCGCCTTGGCCTCCCAAAGTGCTGGGATTACAGGCTTGAGCCACCGTGCCCTGCCTATTCTTTTATTAGATCAAAACTAGGAACAACCCACATATCCAACAACCTGTGAAGAAACGTATACATTGTTACCTATACGCAAAATGATATACTTGTTAGCAGTAAAGAAAATACTAGTAACATTACAAACAATACAATCAACATAAACCTCAAAAACTGTGGAGAGGGAGAGAAGCCAAGTACACATGATTTCATATTTTGTAATCCTATTAATATTATATTTTAGAAAAAACAAATTCATATGCAGTGAAAGAAGCCAAGTCAGTAACTGCCCGGGACCAGGGAATGGGGAAAGGTTTGACTGAAATGGGCAAAGGTTTGACTGAAATGGGCCACAGAGATTGCTCATTATCCCACCAGGAGCTGCATGGAGCTTCTCACGTTCTTTTCAGTTTCCATTTTAAGTATATATTTGGTTTCCCTCCAATAACTTCCACCAACAGCATTTTCTTGCCCATCTTTATTCCTAAGGCCAAATAAATGTAGAGCGTTTTCTGAATTATGAGAGGAATTTTAGTTGTATCCTAAAGTAATAATGATAAAAATATCATTGAAAGATTTACTTCAACAAATAATCACATGAATTCCCTATGTTCCTGAAGTTGTAAGACTTTTAGTGTCTGTATTTTCAGGTGTATCTCCCCACTAATTGTCCCAGAAACTTGGCGGCTTGCTCAGTTAAGAAAGGTTAGTCCTGCTTCTCTAAAGGCCCGCAGACAGAAAGCAGGCTCCTGTGTATCTGCTGATACCAACTCTAGCACGGATCCTATCTGCTGCTGTAATGCCTCTGATGTTGCTCTTGTAGTAATGTTTACAGTCTTAACGGTGAGGAAACAGGTCTTACTCACACTGTAACACTCATCTGCGGTGGTTAAAAATCCCCGTAGTCTTATGCTTTCTTAATTTTTTTTTTTTTTGAGATGGAGTCTTGGCTCTTTTGCTGAGGTTGGAGTGCAGTAGTGTGATCTCACCTCACTGCAACCTCCACCTCCAAGGTTCAAGAGATTCTCCTGCCTCAGCCTCCCAAGTAGCTGGGATTATAATGCCCTGCTCTTTTTTTTTTTTTTTTTTTTTTTTTTTTTGTATTTTTAGTAGAGATGGTATTTCAGCATGCTGGCCAGGTTGGTCTCCAACTCTTGACCTCAAATGATCCACCTGCCTCAGCCTCCCACAGTGCTGAGATTACAGCCATGAGCCACTGTGCCCAGCCAACTTTATTAAATATTTTTAACCACAGGTATGAATGAAGCACTCTATCTAGACCAGAGTACTACTTTGAGAGAAATTTCCCCAAATTTCTCAGTCTTATCCAAGGACAAGTGTGTTCTGTGTTTACAATTCCAAATTGTTGCACTTGTATTACTATATCCTCTGACATTTTCCCCCAGAACATTACTACATATGTAAACTAATGAAGCTGTGGATCTTGGTGTAGAAACATCTCAACAAATTAGAAGTTCTAATAGTCTGAGACCCCAAAATTTGAGGGACTGGAGTTGGATTATTCCTGTTTTCTGGAGAATTTCATGTAAATTATTAATTTTCATTGACCAGGTCCAACTGGTAATAAGAATTTATTGATTTCTTACTATATGCCAGATCTGTTTTAAGCATGTTTTATAGGTTTTCTTGTTAATTTTCAAAGAAACTCCATGCCATGGTTCTTCTTATTTTGTTTTACCGAATCACAGAAAAGATTAAATAATTTGCCCAAGGTCACACAGCACATACTCAGCAATACACTAAACTTCTCTTCTACTAAGGGGAAGGGAATCAACCCATCCTTAAACCATATAGAGAGATTTTTACGATTTTCTTCCCAAGAGAATGTTTACTTGGTATAGATTATTCACTTTTACTTGTGCCCATACCCTTTTCACAGTGTTTTTAAAGCTTCCACTTTAAAGAAACAGAAAATATCTCCAAGATCCTTAAGTTTGTTTATCTTTGTGACGTGCTCTGGCTAATACGATGTTGGCAGGTGTGACACAAGCAGATATGAGAATGTTTTTGTTGTGGCCTTTTGTACTCCTGCCAATGCTGTGAAAGGCGTGTGTTCACTAGCCAGCTAGCTCCAGAAGACATGTAGAGCCAAGATACCCTGTGAAGTTTCCCTGGTTAAACCTAACCTACAGCAGAGCCCCAGCTGTGCTTGAGTGAGCCCAGCTGAAAACAACCTGACCTAGAGAAGTCACCCCAGCCCATCCAACTAACAACAGGTCCCTGAGCTATCATGCATGGTGGTTTTAGGTTACTCCGTCACATGGCAAAGGTCACTGAAAAACTTGATTTGTGTGTAAATCAGAAGGGCTGTTCCATTCATTTAAAAAATAAATTCATGTTCCCAAGTTTACCTATATTCTGATAGCAAGCTATTGGCAACTTTCAATTGATAGTTTCTTTCATTAAACTTTATCCAAACTGGACATCTAATTTACATAAAAATGGTAAGAACAATTCATATTTTAGACTCTTATTATATGTGCCAAGCAGTTTACATGTGTTTTTTTATCATCAGCCTCTCACAATACCAATAACTAGGTTTATAATAAAGCTTAAGGTGGCCGGGCGCGGTGGCCGAAGCCTGTAATCCCAGCACTTTGGGAGGCCGAGGCGGGTGGATCACGAGGTCAAAAGATCGAGACCATCCTGCTCAACATGGTGAAACCTTGTCTCTACTAAAATTCAGGTGTTGAAGGTTTAAATTTCTTGCCTACAGTCAATAAACAGTAAGTAACAAAGTTAGGATTTAAAGCTAGGACAATTTGACTCAACAATTATATTGCTGTAGAGAAAGATGAGATTTTTTATTCATAGGGTGTGGATTTGGAATTCTTGTTCATGAACTAAAATAACTGAAAAATATATTTTATCCTGGAGAGCCTCGTTTTCCGTCTGTAACATGGACATTATCACAGGCATCTCATGAGTTTGAGTATTTTCCTTTTCTTGAGCTGGCTTTGGAAACTTGTTTTACAAACAGCATCCTTGTGTCTGCCCAAGGCATCCCCTCCAGGGAGGCAATGTGACACCATGTTCTGATTAGGAGTGTGCTGTGGATTTCAAGCTTTGTAAAGTGGGAGAGAGGAAAGATGTTTATCATCTCTGACACATTTGTGCTGGTAGATTGTGGAAACTTGACCTTTTTGCCCGGGGATGTTTGCACTGGGATTGTAGATTACAGATAGGGCTCCAATCCCCCTTCTTGTATCCCCATTTTGCAACTGCCTTGCATTGCTGTCATTTTATGTACCAAAATCTCTCTCTCTCTCTTCCCCCCTCCCC
>CM052667.1:4338187-4402486 GCA_028533165.1 Leontopithecus rosalia | reverse complement strand
AAAAAACAGCAACACACACACAAACACACACACACACACACACACACACGAATGGCACCTCCTGCTACTTTCCTCTGAGAACTGATCTTTTAATGAAAGTTTACCATTAAGTAGGGAGAGTAGCAGTGCTTAAGAAGGAAATCCGTATGGCAAGAACTAGGAGGGCTCAGAAAGAGATAAAGGAATAATGGTGAGGGAGTAGCAGTTATGGGGCTTCAGGTATAAGATGTGGAGAGAATGGTCAGTGAAGGAAGCTGCTAGAGTGTGTGCTGCAGATGGAGCTGACAGGACTGGGAGGGGATTGTGGCATCATCCATTTCTGAGAATCAGAAGGGTTCCTAATGACTATTTTTGAAAGCACCCAATTATATTTTCCTTTTTAGATGGTTAACATGCACATTCTTATCTCATGTCCCTCAAGCATTAATTAGTTAGGTACCTTGATTGAGCTGATGCTAATTTCTAAGTCATTCTTTCTTTTCTAGAGAATAACCGAAAGTAAAATCAGCTTCTTGTTGATTGTGGAGAGTGTTGTCTCAGACGTAGAACCTCAGTTTCGAGATATCTGCTTAGACTCTACCTCCTTTGTGCTATTTTATTTTCTTTTAGATACTTAATGATGTTTGAACTTTATGTATTTATAATATTGTCTTCATTAGAATACCATATAAGTTCATTGCGACCAAGAGCTTTGCTAGGGTTAATGCTGTTCTGATTCATAGAAGACATTCAGTAAATATTGACAAATCAACTGACTTACAGGACACCATGAGGAGCAAATAACTCACGCAAAGACACACATTTTTCTTCTCTCTGTTTTCTTCCTAGTCCTCCAATTTATCCATGTCTAATAAGAGAAAAGAACACAAGGTGCAATTGGGTAGCAATCTTATTTTCCCTTTGCTGTTTGAGGAAACATTTTGTTCAGGAGATATGAGAGAGGTATCAGTAAAACTTGCTACTAATTTTGACAGAGATGTAGACAGTATTTTGTATGATTATTAGATTGCACTGAGACACAAAAGATCACTGTAAATCCTCTGCCAAAGTGAGGCTCTTCAATCATTGCAATAATGGAAATAGCTTGAAGATTGACAGAACAATCCCTATGTGGATCTCAGAACACATCCAATATAGAATCAAACAATAAAATAGTATTACCCAAGTCTCTTGGACTGTGTCTCTTCTCCCTGATATTAATATCAAAGTTAAAGTTGCTTTCATTAATAATATTGGTTCCTTTTTATTTACTTTTATTTTTATGTTGGTTTGAATAGCCTGAGGTTGAAATTACGTATTATAATAAACACTCCAGATTTCAGCTGCCTTTCTGACTAAAGGCCCATGACACTTCTCCATAATCAACTTAATTTATAGCAATTCTTTAAACAAAAGCAGCAATATTGGTTAATTAAAAAAATAGGATTACAAAAATAAGAAAAAAACAAAAAGAAAAA
Organism: Leontopithecus rosalia; assembly: GCA_028533165.1. Classification (NCBI taxonomy): domain Eukaryota; kingdom Metazoa; phylum Chordata; class Mammalia; order Primates; family Cebidae; genus Leontopithecus; species Leontopithecus rosalia. The sequence continues at coordinate 4,401,029 of CM052667.1, read as the reverse complement.
AATAGAAATATATAAATGGATTGGTGTCATTAAATAAATGCTCACTTTTATCTAACAAATTGTTTTATTAAAACTCAGGCCATTAATGCAACATTCATGAAACAGAATGTAGAATGTCAGAAATCTAGGAAAGAGGAACAAAATATAATTTTTCATAAAACTGTTCACTGAGTTCAATTTGCTCTGAAATTGTATTTAACATATTTCCTGCACCAATAGGAAGGGCACATGATGGCAAGGTCTATGTTCTGACTAGTAACTCACACCTTCTTTGCGAATTAGAATGTATAACCATAGTAGTATGAATTATAAGGTTAGCATCCTAATTCTATTAATCGTATAATGTCTGTACTTAAAAGCTGTTCAAATTATAGTCACTATTTGATGATAAATTCTATGTTCAGACAGTGGCTACCTATTCGTTAAGCCCGGTTTGCCTTTTTTGTGGAGAGTTGGACTTCAGACTTTGTGGTTAGTTGTGGCGAAATGACTGAATCCTCCCAATGGGATGTAAGTAGAAGCAATATGTTCTGAAGCCGGTTATGCTCTTCCTACCTCTGACTCACTAACAACCAATTAAATTTAAAAACATATGTTAGGCCGGGCGCGGTGGCTCAAGCCTGTAATCCCAGCACTTTGGGAGGCCGAGGCGGGTGGATCACGAGGTCAAGAGATCAAGACCATCCTGGTCAACATGGTGAAACCCCGTCTCTACTAAAAACACAAAAAATTAGCTGGGCACCGTAGCACATGCCTGTAATCCCAGCTACTCAGGAGGCTGAGGCAGGAGAATTGCCTGAACCCAGGAGGTGGAGGTTGCGGTAAACCGAGATAGTGCCATTGCACTCCAGCCTGGGTAACAAGAGCGAAACTTCGTCTCAAAAAAAAAATATATATATATATATATATATATATGTTAAAGATAAAAGGGCTGGTCTTGGTGGCTCATACCTGTAATCCCAACACTTTTGGAGGCTGAGGTAGGATGTTTGCCTGAGCCCAGGAGTTCAAGGTTAGAGTGAACTATGATTGTGTCACAGTACTCCAGCCTAGGTGACAGAGCAAGACCCTATGTCTAACATCAACAACAAAAAAAATAAAGGGCCCATGGATGAAAAATCCAGTGTCCATGAATTGTGTGAATTGTTGGATTACATAACAACTAGAAATGCCTATACCTTTACTTTAGGTGAGTCAGAATTAGAATATATTTTTTGAATCATTATGATACATATTTTATTTACCATGAATGTTAAGTTTAAGATTAATTTTTAATTAAATTGTACTGCAAGTCATATTATTTCTATAATAATTTATTGGAGAAACATGAAAAATAAGAGCTAAATAAACTGAACAAATGGAAATAAATTTGTTTAAATTGTTTATTTTAATAATTGACATGAATATTTATTCACTTTCCACATGTAAGACTTACAAATCACATTGATTTCTATCTCCACAATACCTCCATTGTGATAGAGGGAAAATAGGGGGAGTACCTTGGAATTCATAGATAAACATAGCAAAATAACTGAAAAATGATATGAGGGGCCATTATGTAAAGGGCTCCATTTAAACTTTTTCAGGACTTTTAACTTTGCATATGTTAGCCACATATACAACTCTTATTCTGTAAGTGAAAACAAAGATTATAGTAAATGTCCTTTCTTGCTTCCTAAGGAAATATGTAAAAAAAAAAATGTAGCTCAGAGAAGAGAGCTGTGTAACATAGTGTATAAGCTTTATATTTCCTCAGAAGACTAACTGTAAGATTCTATTTCGAAGCCTTAGACAAGTCCCCATGCAATGACTCATCAAAGGGGGCAAAGATTGGTGAAAATTGAGATGATAATTTAAAAAATAAAAACACAGTCTTACTGACAATGGGAAAATACCATCTTATAGCAAGTATTATAAATATTTCAGTTAGTATGTACTTTGCATGTTGCCCAGGTTGGAAAGCAGAGGCATGAACACAGCCCACTAGACCTCATGGGCTCAAGCGATTCTTCCACCTCAGCCTCAGTAGCTGGAACCAGAGGTGTGTATTTCCACAGCTGGCTCATTTTTAAAGTTTTTTGTAGAGATGGGGTCTTGCCATATTGCCCAGGCTGGTCTCCAATTCCTGGGCTCAAGCTGTCCTCCTGCCTTCACCTTCCAAAATGCTGGGATTACATGTGTGAGCCTCTGCACACAGCGGAAATATATTTTTTGATGCATTTATTCCATGTTTACATTGAAATAAAGGTATGATGAACTAAGAATTTAAAATCACAAATTGAGTTATTTTTAATGTCATCATTCTGACTAGACTAATCCATTGACTGCATAATTAACTCATTGCATACATTCAATAATTGCTTATGGATGTAAATGTATATATTATAAAATAACAGATATGAAGAAAATATTTGATCTATAGCAACTACAACCTATATAAGTTATAAATTTTAGTATTTGGTATTAAATTTAGACAAAATAATAAATATTATATATTTTAAAGAGAAAAGCATATTTATTTATAAAGACAATGTAACCTGGCAGGAAAAAAATCCATAAAACCTTTGAATTACCAGAAACATACAAAGAAAAGACAAAACCTTTAACCCTATAGTCTATAAACATTTGGTGGACATCAAAAAAATACAACCATCATATATATACTATTTTCCTCTATGTATCAACTTCACTTATAAAATAATTTTCTATTGATATGCAAATACAGGTTTTTCATTTTGGTAAAATTGCCCAGTGTTACATCCTCAGGACTTTTCCTCTTTAGATTGTTTGATGCTGTACTTCAGAGGTCAGCATAGTGAGGCCCATGGACCAAAATCAGCCTCTGCCTACTTTTGTAAATAAAGTTTTATTGGAACAAAGTCATAGTTACTCCTTTATGTATTGTCTATGGTTGCTTTCTTGCTGCAAGGAGAAAACTCCAGGAGCTGTGGCCAGAGAATATTTTTCCAATAGAACTAAAAATATTTTTGATTTAGCCCTTAACAGAAATAAAAAAAAATGCTTACCACTTGATGGGAAAATAATGGGTGGGAAACAGGGTTAACATGCTGCTCTCACTTGGATAGACAGAGCAGCATGGAGAGACTCACATCATATACTTTTGCTCCAAGCACCACCACAGGAATATACCAGAAAACCAAAATAACTCACAGATCCTTTGAAAGAAGTGGCTTGCTGCTGCAAACTCTGGGAGACAGTTGAAAAACTGAGTTTTCAAAGTGCAAGAGGGGAAAATGTCTGCCTCTGAACACATATCCCCACCGGGGAAACTGAAAAATTCAGATCATGGAAGTAGAATTTATCCTTACCTAGAGCTGAAATGGATTTAGGGAGCCAATCGAAATATTAAAGTAGAAGAAACAGCGGGAAGAGCCCTGTAGGCACTCCCAGTCTCCAACTTGAGCCAAGGGAAGCCATCCCTGGCTTTATCCCAAAGGCTTCCTAGGGCAAGGTACCCGGTAGAACTGGGGAGAGGACTCAGGGTGAAGGATGCTTCTAGCTAAACTTGTAATATTTTGATTGAGCATAAATTTCCTGAGCAGAATCCGGGGGAATGAATGACAAGTGAAGGTAAGAGCACATCCAGGAATGCTTGCTTTCCCAGTGGAGAGGCTTATAGCCTGGGGCAAGAGCTCAGGCTTTTGTGCAGGCTGCCGAGATAGGAACTCAGGGCTGTAGGTGGAACAAGGCAGGAGTGAGACTGGCTTTGCTGGCTGCTTGGGAGCTGGGTGAGGTTTGTCACTGCTTGCTTTCCCCCACTTCCCTGGTGACCTGTATGACACATCAGAGGCAGCCATAATACCTCTTGGAACATAACTCCATCAACCTGAGAGCCAATACCCATCCCCCATGGTGGCCACAGCAAGCGCTTCCCAAGAATATGAGCTCAGACATGCCTAACTCTGCCCCCACCTGATGGATTTTTCTCTACTGACCCTGGTAGCCAGACAGAAAAGAAATACGCTCTTGGGAGCTCTATGGCCCTGCCTATTTTTCTGAGAAAGCTGAATACATATCCTGGCCAATGTAAGGCAAGCTTACATCCCTCTTCTGCTACTGCAGCTGATCATCTCTTGAAAGTGCCACCTCTGGACTAGAAGCCAACCAACTCAAACCATTATAGCACCTCACAACAAAACAACCCTTACAATGAGAAAACAACAGCTAATTTTAAGGCCTGCAACAACTTAGCTAACCAAAGGTCCCGAGTCTGTCCATGTGACAACTTCACTGCTGCTCTAAGAAGCATTCAAGGAAACCAGTGCACTCAACAAAACTACAATCAAGGACTCCCACAAAGTCCACTTAACTCTCCTGACACCTCCACTGGAGCAGGTGCTGGTATCCACATCTGAGAGACCTGAAGAAAGATCACATCACAGGACTCTCTGCAGATACTCCTCAGCACCAGCCCAGAGACCAGTAGCCTTGCTAGGTGGCAAGACCAGAAGGGCAATAATCTAGCTCTCAGGAAGTCCCATGCCTGGGGGAAGGAGAAGAGAACCACATCAAGGGATCACTCCATGGGACAAAAGAATCTGAACCGCAGCCCTTGAGTTCTAGATTTTTTTTCACTGAAACAGTCTACCCAATTGAGAAGAAATCAGTAAAGTAATTCTGGTTGATGACAAAACAAAGTTCTATAAAACCACCAAAATATCATACTAGCTCTCCAGCAATAGATCCAAATAAGAAGAAATCTGAATTTCCAAACAAAGAGTTCAGAAAGTTAATTATTAAGCTACTCAAGGAAATACCAAAGAAAGGTGAAAACTAATGTGAAGAAATTAAATGGGAAAAACAATACAGGATATGGAGGCAGAAGTCTCCAGAGAAGACAATCACATCTTCTGGAAATGAAAGACACACTTAAAGAAATATAAAATACACTGGAAAATTTCAACAATAAACTGTAACAACAAGAAGAAAAATCACAAGAGCTGGAAAAAAAAGGCTTTCTATAATTAAACCGATCTGACAAAAAGAATTTAAAAAATGAACAAAACCACCAAGAAATTTGAAATTATTCATGTATTTGTTAAATGAACAAATACATGAATAATTGATGTTCCTAGAAAAAAGAGAAATCTAAGAGTTTGGAAGACTTATTTGAGGAAATAATCAAGGAAGTTGTCCCTGGTATTGCTAGAAATCTAACATCCAAATAAATGAAGCCCTTCCTCTGGGAAATTAATTTTTAAAAATATCATCACCTAGGCACATAGTCATGAGGTTATCTAAAGTCAAGACAAAGAAAATAATCTTAAGAGCTGTGAGGGAAAAGCATCAAGTAACCTATAAAGAAAAACCTAGAAGATTAATAGAAGATTTTTCAACAGACACCCTAAAAGCCGGAAGGAACTGGAGTCCTATATTTAGCCTCCTTAAATAAAATAATTATCAGCCAATAATTTAGCGCCCAGTAAAGCTAAGCTACATGAATTGAGGACGGATAGCATCTATTTCAGAGAAACAAAAGTTGAAACAGTTTGCCACTACTAAGTCAGCATGAGAAGAACTACTAAAAGGAATTATAAATCTTGAAACAAAACTTGGAATACACCAAAATAGAACCTCCTTAAAGCATAGGTTTCACAAGGCCTATAAAACTATAGCACAATTTAAAAAAATACAAAACAAAACGAGGTGTTCAGGCAGCAGCTAGCATGATAAGTGGAACAGTACCTCACATCTTAATACTAGCTTTAAATATAAATGGTCTAAATGCTAAAATTAAAAAATACAGAATGGCAGAATGGATAAAAATGCACCAACCAAGTATCTGCTGTTTTCAAGAGATTCACCTAACACATAAGGACTCACATAAATGCAAACAGATTTTCCAAGAAAATTGAAGAAAGCGAGCAGGTGTAGTATTCTTATATCAGACAAAACAGGCCTTAAAGCGACAACAGTTAAAGAGGGACATTATATAATGATAAAAACATTTTCTCAACAGGAAAATATCACAATCCTAAATATATATACACCTATCACTGGGAGTCCTAAACTTATAAAACAGTTACTACTGGACCTAAGAAATGAGGTCGATGGCAACCCTGTAACAGTGAGGGACTTCAGTACTCCACTGACAGCACCACACAGGTCCTCCAGGCAGAAAGTCAACAAAACTATGCATCTACACTATACACTAGAACCAATGGCCTTAACAGATAGTGATAGAACATTTTACCCAACAACTACAGAATGTACATTGTTTTTATCAGCACTTGGAGCATTCTCCAAAATAAACCATAAGATAGGCCACAAAACAAGTCTCAATACATTTTAAAACATTAAAATTATATCAAATACTATCTGAGACCACAGTGGAATAAAATTAGAAATTAACTCCAAAAGGAACTCACAAAATTACACAAATACATAGAAATTAAGTAATCTGCTCCTGATTTATCTTTGGGTCAACAATGAAATAAAATGGAAATTGAAAAATTCTTTGAACTAAATGATAATAGTGACATAACCTATGAAAACCTCTGGGATACAATGCCACCTTACTCCTGCAAACATGGCCATAATTTAAAAATAATAGATGTTCCATAGACTGGCGAAAATGGAACACTTTTACACTGCTGGTGATGATGTAAACTAGTTCAACCGCTATGGAAAACAATGTGGAGACTCCTTAAGGAACAGTATGGAGACTTCTTAAGGAACTGAAACTAGAACTCTCTTTTGATCCGGCAGTCCCACTACCAGGTATCTACCAGAGGAAAACAAGTCATTCTATACAAAAGACACTTGTACACACTTGCTTACAGCAGCACAATTTGCAATTTCAAAAGTATGGAATTAGCTTAAATGCCCATCAACCAATGAATAAATGCAGAAAATGTGATGTGTATATATACCATGCAATACTACTCAGCCATAAAATGGAATGAAATAATGGCATTCACAGCAACCTGGATGAAGCTGGAGACCCTTATTCTAAGTGAAGTAATTCGAGAATAGAGAACCAAACATTGTATGTTTTCAGTTATAGGTGGGAGCTAACCTATGAGGATGCAAAGGGTGTAAGAATCTGGGGACTTGAGGAAAGGGTGGGAACAGGATGAGAGAGAAAGGACTACATAGCGGGGAGTGTACACTGCTCAGGTGCTGGGTGAACCAAAACCTCAGAAATTACCACTAAAGAGCTATCTATGTAACCAAACACCACCTGTTTCCACAAAGCTATTGAAATAAGTATATTAATAATAAAAGAACTTTTAGGAATTAAAAGGAAAAAGATAATTACCTTGCCTAAAAAGACCTAAAAAGTTGCATTTTCATTTTCATCTTTCTAATTGGTTTTGCTTTTTAAATATACATTCGTAAAAGTAACATGTATAGTAGAAATAGAAATATATTCATAGTGAAGTAAAATACATAGAAATATAAAGATACTTTTAAAATAAATATTAAAAATCTTGACAGCTAGATCAAAAATATATATTACATTCAGAAGCCCATTTGTTACTCTATGAATGTCTGGTAAATTTTTGCCACACAGTACTCCATAATATGGTCATTTCATGATATTTAATCATCTGTTAGTGATCACTTTTCTTTCTCTTTCTTTCTTCTTTTTTTTTTTATTTTATTTTTTTACTTTTCTAAGTTGGAACTCAGTGCTGCAATAAATATGTAACAGTTTGGTTTACATTAGAGGAGGGTTTTTGGAGGGTTAGGTATTAAGGAATGGAACTACAGATGGAGTAAATATACATCATTATATTTAACTACTTGATATGTCTACCCTAAATCTGTGTTTGGAAATCCTGTCCCTCTTAAGATAGGTCTTACCTTCCATTAAGCAAAATGTAAAGTTTAGATAAAAGCCTTTTCTGCCATTTGTGAATCTTGGGCTTGGGAAATCAAGTGATAGCTTAGACTTTGAATTAAACAAGGAAGAAGACAGAGAAGAGAAACAAAGAGGAAAGGAAGAGGAGAAAGAAGAAAGGGAGCAGGAACCGGAGAAGAAAATGAAGAAAAATGAAGTAAGTGAAAACAGGAGGAGGAGGAGAAAAAGAAGGAAAAGGGATAAAAACAATACTCACCTCCATACATACAGAAAAGAGGAACCATGTAGTACATTTTATGACAGAGGATGGCAGGCAACTGAGGCAACCGTATACAATTTCCCTAGTCCCGTTTGTGGAAGTGCACAGACTTGGCATTGATGGAGTTGTTGGAGCAGGGCCCAATGTTACCGTCCAGTGGTGGCAGCCAGTGAGAACTTCAGATAGGTCTGAGGCAGAATGTGAACCTTTTTTCCCTTCCTGTTCAGCCTCCAAGACTGGTTTTCAGATGCTGGCTGGGATTTCTAGAGGGACTTAGTATATTTTTGTAGACTTGTACTATGCAGGTATGTTTTTTTTTTCTTGAAATTAGAAACTGTGAATTATAGAGACATTTTACCAGAAATGATTGTAGGCAACTGGCTCTCAGGATAATGGGTAGTATTTTGGATTGCTTCTTGGTCCTGAAAAGGCTAATGGTAGTGAGTACAATTAAGGGCCTACAGCTCATCACGTGCAGCATCCAAATAATTAAATCATTGCTTGGATCCACTGTGATAACAGAAGGGGTCATTAAAGCTGAGTGTTTTCTCACTATTAGCAAAGTGTGTGAGTTTTCCAGAACTGATGTGCCTTCCCTTTCTTCCAACTACAACATACTCAGTTCCAAAAACGTAAGTTTAGCTGTAAATAAGAGAGTCTACATAAGAATTTGTGATCCTCTGTAAGCATTTCTGTGAATCAGTATCCTGTATTATCCCATTTACTTACATTGGTGCCTCGTGACTTTTGGGGACAGTTTGAGTTTGTGTGGCTGAACATATTTTGCTAGTAGCTAGACTTCTGGATAATTTCTATTCCTTTGGGGTATGAGCAACTTTGTATCTCACTTTTCCTGTCTCCCTAATGTGAACACACCTATTCTGAGTTCTCAGTTGAAAGCAAATATCTCTGGTGAGCTGATTTTCTCATAAGTGAGACAGAAAATAACAAGTTTGCCATTTTTTTTCTGATTGACATAATCCCAAATATTTGCCTTGATGGTGACCTTGGAAGTCCTCCATGTTCCATGAACATTGGTAGCAAACCTAGTTTATCTTTACCAAGGACTATGACTTCATTATCAAATACAATTATATCTGTCTTTAGTCTTTCTGTGATTTCTCTTAATTTCTAGACATGCTTATGATATTTCAGAATTTTTCATTAACGTGATGGCTCTCTAAGAGTCGGAGCAGAACAGAAACACAAGGACCTGGGCAGCATCTATATCTTTATCCAGTGACTGAAGCTGTATTATGAGCTGTTTGGACAAAGCAATGTATTTTTTTACTTTATTGTAATATTTGCAAATACATATCTCGGTTACTTTTGTTTCTTTCAGACACATATTTTTGTCATTGTTATTTCCAGAGAAAATATTATTTTCATATAAATTCTTTGTCATTATTTTTATTATGTACATTCTATACTTAAAATCATGAAAATGCTTATTTGGCCTCCATAAGGTAAATTCATATGTGAAAATTCAGAACATTTTCAACTGTTCTGCTTCAATTTTATCAACAAGTACTGAATCACTTCTCTAGTGAACACTTATTTATTATAATTTAAAAATATAATTATATATTGTAATGTATATACATACGTATACATATTAATATAATTATATATGTATTATATTAATATGTATTATATAATATATAAATATAATTATATATTATATAATTATATATAATTAATACAATATGTATATAATACATATTAGTATACATATATAATTATATTAATATGTATATAATACATATAAAATTATAACCATTCAAAACAGTAAAACTTCACTCTAATTTTGGCTTATCTGGCTGTGTAAAAAGTCAAAGTGTGGTTTATCACAATGTATTCTAAATGAGACAGATTTATACAGGAGTATCCAGAAAAACATAAGATATATTAATAAAACATTACAGGACCAAGATATTTAATCAGTGGAGATGAGGAATGATATGTCACTGAGGCACCTGCATTATTGCTCCTGGGCAAACAGGCTAGGTTACATGACGTATATTCCTTCTGTAAAATAAAATTACATAACTTGCCAGAATTCTTGAAAAAAATCGTGAATATGAGTTTTTTTGTGTGTTTTGAAAGCTTGGTTTTAAGTGACTCCTTTTCTTCTCTTTATACTTTAACAAAACATAAAATAATTTTATCTATAATTGATTAGGCATAGAAATATAGGATCACCGTCATTTAATTTTCCATGCAGAACAATCTTTGTTCATTATGAAGATTATCTCATAAATTCATCTGTTAAGTAATGTTAAATTATAGCATGTATGCTCTAGATCAGAAAATAATCATGTTCTATGCTTAAATAATACTCTCTATAATAAATTTGCTTCTATTTTTGAATGCTTCAGATAATATATACTTTTAAAAAACAATACTGAAGTAAATGTATATCACTCTTCAAGTTTAAAATATAGTGTTAAATAGTTGTAAAAGATCCACTTTTTCTGTCTAATGTCAGCATTTTCCCTCTACCTACAATATATTTCTTCTATTTGTATGGAAATATTTTTTCTCTCCTTCAATTTCCAATTGTTAATAATATTACTGTGGGGCTAATATCCAGAATCTACAAAAACTAAAGCAGATTTGCAAGAAAAAAACAAACACACCCATCCAAAAGTGGGCAAAGGATATGAACAGACACTTTTCGAAAGAAGACATATGAGGCCAACAAACATGAAAAAATGCTCATCATCACTGGTCACTGGAGAAATTCAAGTTAAAACCACATTGAGAGACCACCTCATATCAGTTAGAATGGTGATCATCAAAAAATCTGGAAACAGATGCTGGAGAGGATGTGGAGAAATAGGTACACTTTTACACTATTGGAGTGTAAATTAGTTCATCCATTGTGGAAGACAGTGTGGCAATGCCTCAACGACCTAGAAATAGGAATTCTGTTTGACCCAGCAATCCCATTACTAGGTATATATCCAAAGGACTATAAATCGTTCTACTGTAAGGACACATGCACACCTATGTTTATTGAGGCACTGTTTACAATAGCAAAGACCTGGAACCAAGCCAAATGCCCATCAATGATAGACTGGACAAGGAAAATGTGGCATGTATATGCCGTGGAATGCTATGCAGCCATAAAAAATGATGAGCTTGTGTCCTTTTTAGCAACATCAATGAATCTGGAAACCATCATTCTCAGCAGACACAAGAACAAAAAAACACCACACGTTTTCATTCATAGGTGGGTGTTGAACAATAAGAACACATGGACACAGGGAGGGGAGCATCACACACTTTGGTCTGTTAGTGGGGGCAGGGGATGGACAGCAAGAGGTGGAGAGGTTGGGGAGGGATAACATGGGGAGAAATGTCAGATGTGGGTGAAGGGGGGATGGAAGCACCAAACCACTTTGTCATGTATGTACCCCTGCAACCATCTTGCATGATCTGCACATGTGCCCCAGAACCTAAAGTATAATTTAAAATATATATATATATATATATATATATATATATATATGTATAATTGTATACTATATAAGCAAGGTAGCAAATATTTTGTATCTAAAATCTAACTTTATTGAAATAGAAAACTCAAGATAAGCATATACTGTTCTAGACTATGAAAAGTATGGCTTCTGTAATAATAAAGATTTTTTAATGCACATCCACATTTTTTTTAATCAGTGTTAGAGGGATCATTGGTTTCTGACTGTCCCTTTTCAGGAAGACCTGTTCCAAGGAAACCCCATGTTAAATATTTCTTCTCTGGTACATTAGAAAAATTCTTTCTTCATTTTCTTACAGAGAAAAATTGAGAGACTTCTAGCTCTGACCAAAATATTCTAATGGACTTATTCTCCCACCTAAAACAAAAAAATTATAAAGGCTGAATCTGGTTAAAAACACAAAAACAAAAATATCTGATAGCATTGAAGGGCAACTAATGTTTTAGAATTTGAGGGGCAGAATTTGAGGGGCTACCATACATGAGAAACTGAGATCCTGTAGCCTTCTATTTGCCATGGGCTTTTCAAAGAGGATATTTAGTAACTCTTTGAATACAGTCCAAACAGAAATCACATTTACATGATATGAAGAAGCAGAATTTAATACTTTGGGAATGCCAACGCAATTAGAATTTGAGAATCAGAATCCCAGCAGAGAGGGAACCTCTGTGACTGGCTTCATATTCTGGGAACAATTTTCCCTTGAGGCTGTAAATTTCTACAAGTTCTAATGAAAAAATATCTAGTATCCAATCAGAATTTTAAAACTGCTAAAAATTAGAACAAAAATAGCAGAATATAACAAACAATAGAGACTAACAGTCAATTCAGATCTTGGACTTACCAGGAAAGGACTATTAAATAACTAGTGTTACTATGTTTAAATATATGTAGAATTCCTAAGAAACTGAAATAAATCCAAAGGAATTAAAAAATTTTAGAGCGAAAAGTCTTGTAAACTGTAATGAAGGATTTAACAGATAAGTTTAATCAAATATTAGGTATAGTAGACAGAGAATAATAGGAGTGACATAAGTTAAAAATACTCATTTCGAAACACAAAGAGATCATGGATATAGAAAAGAGATAAATGGGACATTGTAAAAAGTTTTAACATACATGTAATTACTGTAAAATGTTTAACACAAAGGGAATGAGAAATAAGAAATATTTGAAGAAATACTTCCTAAGAATTTCCCTAAACTGATTAAAGCCATCAGTATACACGATGAGGAATTTTTCTAAGAATTTCTGGCCTGGCCTGGTGGCTCATGCCTATAATCCCAGTACTTTGGGAGGTGGAGGCTGGGTAGATCACATGAGACCAGGAGTTTGAGACCAGCCTGACCAACATGGTGAAACCCTATCTCTGCTAAAAATTTAAAAATAAGCTGAGCACGGTGGCATGTGCCTGTAATCCCAGCTACTCAGGAGGTTGAGGCAGGAGAATTGCTTGAACCCAGTAGGTGGAGGTTGCAGTCTCAAACCAAAAAGGAAAAAAGAATTTCCTCAAATTTCAGTGAGGATAAATACAAAGTATTTATCATAAGTAAACTGTTGAAAATGATGAGACAGAATAAATATTTTAAAAAACAGCCTGAAAAAGAATAATATTATCAATGAAGCAAAGAAGTAGTAATTATGGACAACTGACCAATATCCAAAAGAAATATTGTCAAATGAGAATTTCCCTGTATCTCAACGGTATTGGAGTGTCTCTGTAGTGTTTCAGTTACATTGAGTGGGTAAGTGTGACAGAGGAGGAGTGAGTTTAGAGAGAAAAAGTAAGATAGGAATTCAAAGTGGCGACGTAACTGGCATTTTACTCTGAGTGGAATAGGTACACACTGGAGGATTTTTAGCAGAGTAAGTTGTTCTGAATTAAACAGCATAATTCTGTTTTGTGAACTTCCTAACACACAAAGCTATAAGGAAAGAAAAAGAATGACATGTTAGGTAACCTTTGCTGTAATCTAGGCAAGAAGTGATAGGAAATGCATCCAAGTTTTAACACTAGAGTGGAAGAGAAGTAGTTGGTTTCTCCTCTTCCCCTCTCCTGTTAAAATGTGACAGCAGAGCTCTTGGGACTTGCTGATGCAGCAGATACAGGGGGTGAGAAAAATAAAGGACTCAAGTAAGATTTCAGACGACAGATTGGTAAAGGGAAGCATCATAAAATAAAATTGAAATTGAAATTTGGCATGGATGTATAGGTCTTTGATGATAGTTGTGAAAAAATATGAAATGTGCAGATTCCAATTTTTAGAACAACATTTTACACTTGTTTTAGCTAATTTTAACTCAAAATATCTCTAAGTTAAAGCAAATCAGATAAGATCAGTTATTGCTAACTCCTCATATAGCCTTTTTTGTGTACTTCATGACAAGTTAGAATGTGACTTTCTCTAAGAGTGTGATGTGTTAAATTGTGCAAGTTAGGTCATTTTATGTGTCATGGTTTCAACAAAACTAAAGGGGCATTGACTCAAGCTGCCAGCACATAGCAAATGTGATGATCAATAATTCTGTGAACTTGGCATATAAATTATAAAGATTGCAAATAATTGGTATTTCTATAACAAAACTCATTTCTATTTATATAAAATATTTCACAGCAATCAAATTAATAATAAAAGGAACAGAATTGATAATTCTTGATTCAACTGATAGTCCTCCACAGATAAATGAAATAATTCATAATAGTAAATCTCACATAATTCACTGATGTTTTTTCAGTAAAATATGTTCGTGTTTAATAACAAATCAAAATTAGTATACATATTTTTGATATATATTGTCAATTTTTTATAGCAGTCTGTAGTTTAATTTTCAGAACCTAGTGATTTAAAGAAATTTAATTATGTGACAATATACATCTTTTATAGCAAAAATGTGTTGTAATGATCAAAAGTTAATGCTAAATACGTACTGCTTTATATTTTATATTTATATTCATCTGCATAAATTTCTTTGCAAGAAGTGGAATGGAAACATGAGCTGCTGCTTGTAAAATTTCAAACATTTAAAAAGGTTTTATATGTGTTTTAAATAAATATTGTCAGGTTTATAATTCACATGAAAATTACACTCCATTGGATTACTTTCAAAAGTTGACAGCAGGGGCTGGGGAAGGTGGGGAGGGATCAAATTATAGGTGGGCAGAGAAATGCCAGATATAGCCAAAGGGGGAAAGGAGGCAGCAATCCACCTTGTCATGTATGTACCTAGGCAGCAACCCCGCATGACCTGCAGGTGTACGCCAGAACATAAAGTACAATTTAAAAAAAAGTCAGTAATGCCAGATTCAACTTAAAATGTTCTCATAATCTATGTAAAATATCATAGTTTATATCATTTAAACTTATACTAAAAAACTGTATTTGCCACTTAAATTTTATGGTGTGGTACCTAATTGTTCAAAATCACTTTAGATAAAGTAAGCACACATTTTTGAAGACTACTCGTGGGGGAGCTTTACTTAATTATAATTAAAGTTTGTGTTTTACCGCAAAATTTTACTGTATAATGAATCTGTGTAACATTTTTTCTACCTCACCTAGCATAAAGCATTGTATGATTTCAGGAATGATCATTATATGTTAGAAACTAAAAATGTGCTTAAGGTAGATAGACGTTTTGTTTTAGCTAGGGCCAGAGCATACATTTTATCTACCGAGGAATAAATAAAAAACTAGACTTAGGTAGCTCAGAGGGCATTGAAAAATTAGATATACAGATGTTTGAGTTACTTGCTTTTGTTTTGCCTGGGTTTGTGAAATGGAAAATAATGATTTGCTCTTTTTAAAACTTGACTGAAATGGCGATTTTTTTTCAGAATATAAATCTCAGATAAAAAATTTGATAGAGTTGTCAGATGTCTCTAAACAATAACAATAAGCATCTCTTCAGAGCAGAGATAAATGCAGTGGATTCTGTTGTGATCTGTGATGGGCCAATTTAAACTGAACAGCTGAGCGAGAGGTGACGCAGGCAAACTGCTGGGTTTGTATTTCTGAATGCCACTAAGTAATCAAGGAAATGATCTGCAAAATGTTTTATGTACTATTTTCTGTACTAGCTGAAAACAAAGCCATAAATAATACCTTTAGTGGTGTTTATAAAATCATGAATATTAAATTATGTTCCAGTCTGTGAATCTCACATTGGATAGTAGCATGATTGTAAGAAAGTTTTTCTTTAAAAAGCATGGCTTTAACTTTTCTGTTTCTGTTGTTTTGGATTACTATTTAAAATTTTCTGCTTACCATACGTGACTTTTGTATTTAGACCCTTCGTCCTTGACGTATAGTCATTTGTGATGTAGTTGTTGTTTCCTTACTATCTTGGTCTAGTTTTGAGGCTCTAGGTGGAGAGCACTCTATTCCCACTTTTGAGAAGTCGATTAAATCTACATTCCAACGACTTCTCTCACTGGGATTTCTCACCGTTTGTCACTGTACACTCACCCTCCTAGCCCTAATCTCAGGTGCTAGACAACTAGAGACAGCTCCTACGTCCCTGGTGCCTGTGAAATTATTCAAATGAGCCAGTGCACAGGCAGCCCAAGTCACCTTCCTAACCCATCCTGCAAGTGTTGAACATAAGCTGCCCGCTGCAGCTCCAGCTTGCTGTTACCCCAGCCAGAGTTCAACGTCTTGTGTGATCCTGGCTGATAGACTTCTCTCCTCTGCAGGTGTAAGTAACAAAGAGTTTTGCCTTTAATCCACCCAAAGCTCAACATATGCCTACCATTCATATAACTAAAAATCGTATAAGATATTGTTTAACAAACATTTATACTAGTGACAAAAGAGCAAAGACAACTGACTTGCTGAGGCATACATTTTATCTATCTTCCTATTTCTATCATTATTGCACATATTACACATACGTGTAAAATTACAGAACTTCCTTTCTTAAGCATTTCTTTCTGCTACATAGTTTTCTTATGAAAAAAATCTTTAAGCAAGAGTGAAACTTTATTGAGAATATGCCTGGTTGAAACTGGTTTGGAAAAAAAAAAAGAATAATAAGTTTTTTTTTTTTTTTTTTTTGAGACAGTCTCGCTCTGTCAACCAGGCTGGAATGTAGTGGCATGATCTCAGCTCACTGCAACCTACACCTCCCAGGTTCAAGAGATTCTGGTGCCTCAGCCTCCCAAGTAGCTGAGACTACAGGTGCCTGCCACCATGCCCTGCTAATTTTTGTATTTTTTTGGTGGAGACAAGGTTTCGCCATGTTGGCCAGCCTGGTCTCAAACTCTTGGCCTCAAGTCATCATCTCCTTCACTCTCCCAAAGATCTGGGATTCCAGGTATAAGACACCATGCCCAGACTAGAATCATAAATTTTTAAAGAAAAAGAGTGGCATATATTTCTACTTCACAGTATAATAAATAGTGAATGCCATGTTTCAAAGTAAATGTCTGATTTCTAATGAAGAATACCTTAGTATATATCTCTACAAAAATATTTATTGGTAACAGACTGATATAGAGTCTTACTTTTCTTGATACAGTTTTTATCTCGGTGAAATGCAATTTATTTATAAGAAGTTGCATCCATGTAGAATGTACAATGCAGAGTTCTGGCAGAGGTATACAACTATAAAACAACCACCCAGTCATCAATGATTTGTAATTTTCAATGAAAGTTTTGCACATATTCTATTAAATTTATTCCTTGGTAATTTTCATTGCAGATGCTGTTGTAAATTAATTGTATTTTCATTCCTCTTTCCAAACGTTCTAATTTATAGAAATACAGATGTTCATATTTTATGGTGACTTTCTATCCTACAACCTTCCTAAGTTCACTATTTCAATTTTTCTGCTTTCCTTTTTACATCCTCTGAAAAGTATTATTTTTGTGAGTGTTACAGTCTGTTTATTATCTATTAATATATCTTGCCTTTGTCCTGAATAGGACAATATTATAATATAATTATATGACATTATAATATAAAAGCAATAACATTTATATTAGAAATGTAAATATAATATTAAATGGAAGAAAGGATGATGTATCTCTGTTCCTTTTTTATTTTTTTTGAGACACTTTCACTGTCTCACCCAGGCTGCAGTGCAGTGGTGCGGTCTGGGCTCACTGCAACCTCTACCTCTGGGTTTAAGTGATTCCTGCCTGCCTCAGCCTCCTTAGTAGCTGGAACTGCAGTCATGCACCATCACACCTGGCTAATTTTTGTATTTTTAGTAGAGATGGGGTTTCACTATTTTGGCTAGGCTGGTCTTAAACTCGTGACCTCAAGTGATCTGCCTGTCTCAGCTTCCCAGAGTGCTGGGATTACAGGCTTGAGCCCCTGTGTTTCTTGTTTTTGATCCTGGTAGGGAAGCATTTAAGTCTTTAATCTTTCACCATTGTGTATAATGCTAGCATTTTTAATAGATATCCTTTATTAGGTTTATAAATTTTCCTTTCATTACTAGATTACTGTTTGTTTATTTAATGATCCAGTAGTAATTTTTTTGTAAATCTATTGAGATCATGTGTTTCATTTTCCTTTATTCTAATAGAGTGGTATATTTCATTAATGGTTTTTCAAATATTAAATTGATTTTGTATTCTTTTGATACATTTCCACTAAACGTAGTTATATGTTTTGCTATTTAATTTGCTAATATTTTGGTCAGGTGCCTTAAGTGTGTCTATCTTTTTAAGATTTTTTTACTTTTTATGCTATATTTTTACTGTAATATTTTTGTTTAGCTGTGTTTAGATGTGCAAAATTTTATCATTGTGTTACACTTACCTACAATATTCAGGACAGTAACATGGTATATGGTTTGTAGCCTAGGAGAAATGGGCTACACCATATAGCCTAGGTATGTATAGGCTATACCATGAAGACTGTGTAAGTATACTCTGTGATTGGTGTTTGCACAAGATAAAATCATGAGAACTGATTTCTCAGAACATATCCTTGCCATTAAGTGATACATGACTGTAAATTTATATTCATTGTATTCTTCTTGGATTGACCCTTCTTTCAGTAGAAAATTGCCCTCTTTGACTGCAATACTACTCCTTAAATTGATCTGTATTTTATATGGTATTGCTATAGCTGCAGCCAGTTTCTTGTGGGCTTAGTTTGCATGAGATATAATTTTCCTTTCTTCTTTCTTCAATATGCATGTCTTTGTGTATTTTACATTGCACATACTAATTGTTGCATTCGAATTCTAACAATTCTTTTAAAAATTGGAGTATTTTGTTATTTAAATAAACAATGTAGTATCATTATTCATGAGGTTGGATTAAGGTCCACATTTTGCTGTTTGTTTTTAATTCAATTGCATTAGGTGAAATACATGAAATTTACTATACTATATTTTAATATTTTTTCACAGTGTCCTTATTACTATTATTATCAATATGCATTGCATATCTATCCAATTTTCTTAAGCCCATTGGAACAGTGCTATGTTTTGTTAACGTCTTTAAAGAAAGTAAGAAAATAGTATATATTTATTTATAAATAATATTTTATGTTTTATGTTCTTTATACCTTCTGTACATATGAGTTGCCATCTGGTATCATTTACCTTCAGCGTGAAATCTCTTTACCGTTTTTTTTCTAGTGCATATCTGCTCTTCTCAAGGACTTGGTTTTACACATCTGAAAATATCCTTCTCATCTCTACATTTCTTGGAGGATTGTATCGCTTGATGCAGAATTCTTGACTGATTTTTTTTTCTTCAGCACTTTAAATATCTTCTTACACTGTCTTCTGGCTTCCGTAATTTTAAATATGAAGTTCAACACTGATCTCCTCAATCAAATTAGCAGTCTTTGCCTGAGATTCTCCAAGAGAAGAATAGTGATTTTCTAGGTGTGGGTAACACTTTAGATCTTCACTCTCATTTTGCAGTATGAGATCGGAATATTTTAAATAAATTGATTATGTTCCAATATTCCACAGATCCTTTCAAACTTTGTGTTACCTTGGTAGGGAGCTGAGAAGTAGAAGGGGATGGGTTCATGTGCTTAGGCTACTATTAATTAGAAATATTGACATCTGTATTTTGCTGCACCATTCAACTTATAATTTAGCCTCTTATAAATTCTTGTCTCAGTTTTTCAGTGTTCTGTTAACTAATTCCTTGCCTTTAATTTCACAACCTATAATCCCTATCTAACCTTCTAGCAGTGAGATCTTCCTAAGTTTCAAATCTGCAGTGCCATAACCCTACTTAATTTTTCATTGACTGAGCTTTGTTAAGATCACGTTATGTAAAGCCTAAACTGCAGTGATTAGTGTTAAGTTCTACCCATGCTCATGTTCTTCATGCCCCACTACTGACATACCACGCTCCTCCCACCTTTTATCAGCCATTCTGAAATGTCGAAGGCTTTCTCAGGGCAATGACACAGGCTTGCCTCTTGTCCCATTGAATAAAGTGTTATTCTCTGGCCCTACACGTTCATTCATGTTTTAACATATGTTCCTAGAGTTTCCATCAAAGAGGAATCCTTAGAGGGACTGGGAATAAGGAGCTGAATGAGAAAAAGAATGGGCCTTTTTGACGACTACACATTCATAATCTTTATTTCTGCTGGTAGACACTAAAAAATGCACGCATGTATGTGTATGTATATATGTATGTCATTTTATGTTGTTATTAAAGAATATCTGAGGAGCAATTAATAAAGAAAAAGGTTTATTTGGCCTATGATTCTGATGGCTGAAAAGTCCAAGACTGGACATCTGCATCTGGGCAGGGCCTCAGGGTGATTCCACTCATGGCGGAAAGCAAAAGGGAGCCAGTTTGTGAAGAGATTATATGACAAGTGAGGAAGCAAAAAAGAGAGAGAGGAGGTTGCAGGCTCTTTTTAACAACCCGCTCTGCAGAGAAGTAATAGAGTGAGAGCTCACTCACCCTCAAGAAAGGTCATCATTCTATCCATGAGGGATCTGCCTTCATGAACCAAACAGCTCCTATTAAAGCTAAACTCCAACATTGGGTATCAAATGTCAGCTAGGATAGCCAGGAGATTTTGCAAAAAACTAAAGACAGGACTACCATATGATCCAGCAATCCCATTGCAGGTATTTATCCAAATGAAAAGAAATCAGTATATCAGAGGAGTACCCACACTCTCATAGAGTGCTTTTAACAATAGCATAATATGGAATCAACCTACATGTCTATCAACAGATGAATAGATTAGAAAAAGTGTTCTCTCTCTCTCTCCACAGTGAACACACACACACACACACACACACACACACACACACACAGTGGAATACTAAGCAGCCATAAAAATGAAATTGTACCATTTGGAGTAACATGAGTGGAATTGGAGGTCATTATGTTGAGTGAAATAAGCCAGGCATAGAAAGACAGACATCGTATGTGGGAGGTAAAAGCTGATCTCCTGGAGGTAGAAGGTGGAATGATACATACTCGTCACTGGGAAGAATGGCTGGCTTAGGGAAGAGATAAAGAGAGGTTGGTTAATGATACAAATATACAGTTATGCAGGCAGAATAAGTTACTGACTTGATAATTAGTCTGTGTAGGTAACAAATTATCACTTGTACCCCATAAATATGTACAGATATTTGTATCATTGAAAAATTTGAGATGAAGTTTGGAAGTGACAGACATCTAAATCATAGCAACATGTGTGTACATATGTGTATGTGGTGAGAAGAAATGTGAAGGAGATACAGTACAAGATGTGGAGACTTAAGGAAGTGTTAATTTTAAATCAGTTGGGTACGTTATGTGAAGATGCAGGGGGGAAGTACTCTAGGCCGTGAAGAAAATAATAAAAATTAGGGAAAATTTTCTGACACAGCAATAAGCTTTGAGAATTAAAGGAATGGAAGGTATTTCATCTCTCACACTGGGGGATATATTCTGCTTTCTCATTATTCATTTCATGAAATTCTTCCACAATGTGACAGTCTTTTATGGTTAATAAGTCTACTGCATCAGCAATAATAAAATATCTATATTCCCTATTTCATTTCTCAACATCCAAATGATTTGTATCAATTCTGCTTATGCGAGGGATTGATTGGAGATTGCAGGTTATCTGTAGACAATAATAATTCTATTCTCATGTGAACTGTTATTATATGAATTCAAATATTCAGCAGACAGAATCTTTACCAGTATGTGGCAGATCTAGTGTGAAGTTTCTGGATATAATATGATTATCTTATAATAATTTTGCACATATATTTTGCAGTAAACACTGCTATTATTTGAACCTGATTTGAGGACACAAATTTTAAAAATGTGTTTTCTCTAAACTAAATTCTTTAGTGGAGAGTAAAATCATATTTATTGCTTATACAACCAACAAATAACAATTGTAACACAACATTGTATTTTTAATAAAATCTTTGTTACATTTCAGGAAATATGAGGAGTGACATAGAGTTCAAGGGAATAATTACGATTATATCCTCTTGGCATATGCTATGCCATGCCCATCCTTACAGGCTGATTTATACTGTTTTGTTAAGCAACACTATATAGGGTTATTATATTACTTCTATTTATTTGACAGTATATATGCATGGTTTTATATAATATCTAAAATAATGCCAAAGAGCAAACTATTTCTCAAAGGAATCTGTAAGTATAAAATAAATAACAAACAATGCCTTAGTATTTCATACCTGGTTTCATGTGTATGTTTCTGTTTGCGTTGCTGTTTTGCAGAGTGCTTCCAGAAACTCTGAAGTCCGGTAAATATTGCTATACCATTGGACTGTGATAAAAATAATTCTAGAAAGCAAAGGACTTTGTGATCGTCTATCATTTAAGTCTAAAAGAAATATTCTGTCTTCTAAGAGAAAAATGATTAAAATGAAAATCTCTAAGTACCCAGAGAATACTGTTAGATTACTAAACTTTTTCTTCAGTGTGTTTAAGTTTTATGTGCACACTGCCATTTAGGAGAAGAAAAAATTTCCCATGAAGTATTTTGTCCTATTTCTCATTTATTTATTTCTT
Source organism: Leontopithecus rosalia (assembly GCA_028533165.1). Lineage (NCBI taxonomy): Eukaryota > Metazoa > Chordata > Mammalia > Primates > Cebidae > Leontopithecus > Leontopithecus rosalia. The sequence goes on along the minus strand of CM052667.1, from coordinate 4,378,448 downwards.
TGATCCTAGCAGAATACTTATTAATATATTTCATAGTGCTTGTCTAAAGATCTTACATGCTTGTAAGATGAAGTTAGGATCTAGGATTCAAACTGGATTAGTTTTTGTTGCAATGAAACACATATTTTCTAAAGTTTGTGTTTTTATTAATTGGTTATAACATATACACAACATATGACACTTTACCAAGCACTTTTAAAAACTGTGACTCAATTGTCCTCAAAGCAACTCAAGAAAATGAGCTTAGAATAATAAAAACATAGCCTGTATCTTTCATTTCCAGTTCTTTTGTTCTGTATTCATGGACTCTATAATGAAAATTAAAACTCATTTGTATATTGTTAATGATTGAAACTGGTATGGGTGTTACATAGGCATTTATACATAGATATATATGTACATATGTATTTCTCAGTCACTGTATACAAATATATGTGTCCATATATATAGTTCTCAATTATGAAAAAGTATAACAATGTGTTTTATTTAAATATACTACCCTTATGAATTTGAATGAATGAAAGTATGTATGAGATGAACCCATTAATTGATTAAAAAATTAAGCTTAATATAGTATAGAAAATAGAATTTATTTTGTCATTGAAAAGCCCTTTTAATAATAAAAACAAATTTTATATTCACATAATTAAGCATGCAGATGCTTGCTTAAAATAGGGTTTAAATAGTCTCTATTTCAACTAAAAAATTGTTGAAAGGTAGCAAAACTGCTGGAGGTTCATTTGTAGAAATGGAAGATAGGATTAGGGAGATTAAATAGTAAAACTGATGGTGACATTAAAGGTAATGTTGAATTTATTTTAAACTCTCCAAATAGTGGCATTAATTATATACCCATAAAGTAATTCTCTAAATAACCATGAAGCTAAACCTCTGAGATTCTGCATGACATGTCCTTATAGCAAAACCAAAGAAAAAGTTAAAAAAGTTTAAAAATTCAGGTTACATAGAATTTGCCAAATGTAATTTTGACCAGTTTAAAAATAATCACATCCAGAGGGAAAAGGTACCATGTAAATAGAAGATTGTTTAGAGAGCCATATCCCAGAAGGACTAAGAGGAAAATAAAATAAATGGAAACGGAAGTAATCAAGTCTCTGATAGCTGGTAAAACTAATAACCCAGGATGCCCGTGTGACTCATTAGAGTAAACAAGAGGAAATGAAAACCCGTATATAGATACTCCAGTCAACAGTTTTAATCCATAGAAATTAAAGCTACAGAGAATATTGTAAAATAAATTCACGGAAAGCCCTGACCTACCACTTTGGATAACAGTGCCTTCAATTTCCTTAGACCTTATTTGCCATGTTCTCTCTATCCTGCCATCTATCACTAATATGTTTAAAAAAGTGAGAAATAAAAAGAAATGAACTCAACATTTATAGACCAAATAATGTCCAAAAATGTATTTTACTGGAAGCCTCCTATTTTCATCAGTACTTGTGGGCATTTTATGTATTCCTTCAATAATTACTATTTCTAAAGCCAGGCTCATTATTCCATGTCATCGTGTATCACCATATCTTTTCTGATTGTGCTAATGACAATTTTCAGTGAAATAGCCTTAATTTTAAATGTGTTTGGTACCTCATTTTTTTCATTCTGACACACTGTATTTGTACAATTCCTTTGATTTTTTTTCTTCAAAATACAGAATTTAGCCATTATCCCTTCTATTTTTCTTCCTCGACCTGAACTCAAAACACTAAATGTTTACGTTTTATTTTGTATAAGATAAAATTACAATGTTTTGGTGCATTAAAGTTGCTTAAATTACATTTGCATTTTTAACGATATGACAACAGAATTATGAACTACCAATAATTGATTTTATATGATTTAAAATACAGCACTAAAATGCTTAGCATTTTTTGTGCTTCATAAACAATTAAAACAGAAGAAATTAATATGAAAATAGCAAGTATACTGACTCTATAAATGCCCTGGAAGAACTCTATTGTTAGAATGTGTGTGTTTAAGAGTATATGCCTTCATGGGATGCATACCTTTAGAAAAATGCAAAAAATAGGAACCAGCAGGGATGCAAGCGCACTACAGAACCTTTAAAACTAGCCTCAAGCCTGGACAAAGTCACTTTTAATTAGACCAGGTCAACATGTTCTCATCAGCTCTGCCCCATGCCCCTTCCTGTTGCTTCTTGTGCCTGTGTTTTCGATACTTGGTCTTATTTCTTGGCTATTTCATTTGGATTCCTTATAACCGCCCTTAGCTTCGTTCATCTATTCTTCTCTTTATTACTGTTCTTATGTATCACATTTCCTCCTCTAATTCTATTACCAATCTCATTTGGAAGTTTTTCATTTGATTATTTTATTACACTCTGCACCACTGTGTGTGAAAAAAACAATATCAGAAACAAATGAAATGAGGAAGAGCTTTGAGATGTGTAAATGAACTTACTTCCAGTGAAATAAGTTATATAATTGTGAATATATTTTCACATACCGCAATAGATAGAGCAAGGTTACAAGTGTTTATATCAGGAACACAGCCAGCTCTCTTCAGCAACAGCAGAAGCTTCTTCTCTGACTTCATTACTGGAGTATGCAAACCTTAGCCAATCGAAAATGGTAGCAGAGTTGGAATTTTTTTCCTTCATAGGATAGAAGTAATTTTAATGAGGTCTAAAACTTGTCACCTTCATAGATGAATGTATTTAACATTTTTCTTATTCACTTACAGCTAGCTTTAAAACAGACAGTTCCTCTGACTTCTTGATAGTTTTCTTGATGATGCCTTATTCTTAAAACAATTCTCTGTATTTGGGGAAAAAAATTCTTATTCTGCATTCTTATTTACTTTTCTTAACACCCTGAACTAAATATTTTATACAAAATTGAATCATCTGATATTAGGTGACTTGCTGGAAATTTTATTCCTAGTAAATCAGGAAAAAAATTCAAATGTTCCCATTTTTGGTTAAGTGAAATCTAAAATATTATACTTTTTTTCATTAAAATGTTTCAGATTGCTCTTCTCCTATTGATTATTTTAACTTAAATTCCAAGAACTCCTTGTTCCTTATTCTGCTTCCTGAACTGAATTCTAGTTGGATTCTTATAAAGCACTTTACCCAACTTTGACTTGATCAAAAGAGAGGTAAATTAATATATATTAGAGAGATAAATGTTCTCGTAATGCCAGAGTGTCCTAACATAGAATGTAACATTTATTTTATTACACTTTAATTTCTGGGGTACATGTGAAGATCATGCTGGATTGTTACATAGGTATACACATGTCACGGTTATTTGCCACATCCATCCCCCCATCATCTACATTATGTATTTCTCCTAATGTTATCTCTCCCCAATCCCCTCAACCTCCTGCTATCCCTCCTCTAGCTTCCCCACCCCCCAGCAGGTCTCTGTGTGATGTTCCCCTCCCTGTGTCTATGTGTTCTCATCTCATTGTTCAACACCCACTATAAGTGAGAACATGAGGTGTTTCGTTTTCTGTTCTTGCATCAGTTTGCTGAGAATGATGGTTCCCAGATTCATCCGTGTCCCTGCAAAAGACATGAACTCATCCTTTATTATGGCTGCATAGTATTCCATGGTGTAGATGTGCCACATCTTCTTTATCCAGTCTATCATTGATGGGCATTTTGGTTGGTTCCAAGTTTTTGCTATTGTAAACAGTGCTGCAATAAACATACATGTACATGTGTCTTTATAATACAACAATTTATAATCCTTTGGTATATACCCAGTAATGGAATTGCTGGGTCAAATGGTATTTCTATTTCTAGATCCTTGAGGAATCGCCACACTGTCTTCCACAGTGGTTGAATTAATTTACATTCCCACCAACAGTGTAAAGGCATTTCTATTTCTTCACATCCTCTGCAGCATCTGTTATCTCCACATTTTTTAATGATTGCCATCTAACTGGCATGAGGTGGTATCTCAATGTGGTATGAAGTTATTTTTTAAAATCTGGTTGGGCGCAGTGGCTCATGCCGCTAATCCCAGCACTTTGTGGCCAAGACAGGTGGATCACGAGGACAGGAGTTCAAAACTAGCGTGGCCAATATGGTGAAACCCTGTCTCTACTACAAATAAAAATAAAACGTTAGCCGGGCGTGGTTGTGAGCATTTGTAATCCCAGCTATTCAGGAGGCTGAGGCAGACAATTGCCTGAACCCAGGAGGCAGAGGTTGCAGTGAGCCAAGATGATGCCACTGCATTCCAGCCTGGGTAAGAGAGCAAGACTTCATCTCAAGGAAGAAAAAAAGGGAAAGGAAAAAAAATCAGACGACTACTGTATAACAGCAGAGACATATACAAAATTCACGAAGATCATGAAATTAAACTGAGTTCATGTTCAGTTAGATCCAGGAATCAAATACCATTAAAAGCATACTGAACAGATGTCATAAAGAGAAGATAAATATTACATCAATTTACAGTTTAGTAAATTATATCCCTGTGAACATGATAAGTTGTGTAATCACTAGTTCTGTGAACATAGGCAAATTATCTTCTATGATTTGCAGAAGCCCTGATACATAGTTCAGTAAACATTTGCTTTCGTTGTTATCCACTTTCTTGATGGTAATGTTAAAATTTAGTACAAAAAATGAAATTAGGCCGGGCGTGGTGGCTCACGCCTGTAATCCCAGCACTTTGGGAGGCTGAGGAGGGTGGATCACAAGGTCAGGAGATAGAGACCATGCTGGTCAACATGGTGAAACCCCGTCTCTACTAAAAATACAAAAAAATTAGCTGGGCATGGTGGCGCGTGCCTGTAATCCCAGCTACTCAGGAGGCTGAGGCAGGAGAATTGCCTGAACCCAGGAGGCAGAGGTTGCAGTGAGCCAGGATCGCGCCATTGCACTCCAGCCTGGGTAACAACACTGAAACTCCGTCTCAAAAAAAAAAAAAAGGAAAAGAAATTATAAGCCACCAGCCAATTGAATGGATCCCCCACTCACAGCCAAAGGCATTTGAAAGTAAACCTGAAAAACTAGATGAGGTGATGATGGGAAGTGTCAGATATGCCTCATTAAATGCTATTTTTTGAACTCGGGCACAACTAGCCAGCATTAACATTCAAAGAAAGATCTTATGACTGACCAAGCAGACTCTATGTAGCAATAGGATACATCATATGACAGGTAGCAGGCCCTGAAAGAAATAAAAGTATTTTACCCTAAAATATATTTCTTTTAGATATTTTAAAATGGCACTGCAAAGCTGTCTCTTGGTGGGGAAGCATCTACATTCTGCAAAGAATTCTCCTTCCCTTTTCAGGCCTTTTTCCTGATGGAGGAGAGAATTTACTAAGAGTCTGACACCTTTTTAAGTCTAATAATAGTTTACAATCTATTTTCTTGGAAGTCTGCTACCTGGAGGCTTTGTCTGCATAATAACAGCCTTGATATCCACAACCCCTTATCTTAAACTAGACATTGCTTTATATTGATTCCAAACCTTGAGATAATAATTTAACTCTTTCAACCACTTGCCAGTCAGAAAATCTTTGAATCTCCCTAGGACGTAGCAACTCCTGCTTCAAGTTGTTTTACTTTTCTGGACCAGACCAACATATACTTTACATACATCAGTTGATGTCTGCTTGTGGCTTCTGTCCCAATAAAAGGTGTAAAATCATGCTGTAACCCAGCCACCTTAGCACATATTCTCAGGCCCTCCTGAGACTGTGCCACAAGCATGTCCTTAACCTTGGAAAATAAACTTCTAAATTGATTGAAACTTGTCTCAGATGCTTTTTGGTTTACAAAAGCACAAAAGTAGACATAACAGAAGTTGTATGTGCATAAATGAGATAAAAATCTTATTTGTAATCAGACCAAATTTGCATATGTCAACTTCATCTATATTTTGAGTCTTTTGCCATAAGTCAAGAGCAACAATTAATCATATTTCTAAAAACATTGTGAAAAATCACTTGATGAATTCTAACTGATAATCTATTAACTTCAAATGTTGTTGACAATGTCTTTATATAAACAAGTGGACTGAATAGACATCTTCGGAACCCTCTATCCCAAATCAACAGAATATACTTTTTTTCCAGCACCGCATAGCACTTATTCTACAATTGACCACTTAATTGGAAGTAAAACACTCTTCAGCAAATGCAAAAGAACAAAAATCATAACAAATAGTCTCTCAGACCACAGTACAATCAAATTAGAATTCAGGATTTAGAAACTCACTCAAAACCACACAAGTATATGGAAACTGAACAACTTGCTTCTGAATGACTACTGGGTAAAGAAATTAAGGCAGAAACAAAGAAATTTTTTGAAATCAGAACACAGACACAACATACTGGAATCTCTAGGACATAGGTAAAGCAGTGTTGAGAGGGAAATTCATACCACCAAATGCCCATAGGAAAAAGCAGAAAAGATTATCCTAACATCACAATTAAACAATGAAAAAAGAAAATTTCAGGTCAATATTCCTGATAAACATCCCTGCAAAAATCCTCAATAAAATACTGGAAAACCAAATCCAGCAGCACATCAAAAAGCTTATCCACCACAATCAAGTCAGCTTCATCCCCAGAATGCAAGGCTGGTTCAACATACACAAATGACAAAAACCACATGATTATCTCAATAGATGCAGAAAAGTCCTTCGATAAAATTTCAACACCCCCTTCATGCTAAAAATCAACTAAGTATGAAACGTATCTCAAAATAATAAGAGCTGTTTTTGACAAACCCACAGCCAATATCATACGAATGGACAAAAGCTGGAAGTGTTCCCTTTGAAAACCAGCACAAGACAAAGATGCCCTCTCTCAACACTCCTATTCAACCCAGTATTGGAAGTTCTGGCCAGGGCAATCAGGCAAGGAAGGAAAGAAATGATATTCAAATGATAGGAAGTCAAATTATCTCTGTTTGCAGATGGCATATGTAGAAAACCTCATCGTCTCAGTCCAAAAACTCCATAAGCTCATAAGCAACTTCAGCAAAGTCTCAGGATACAAAATCAATATGCAAAGATCACAAGCATTCCTATACACCAATAATAGACAAACAGAGAGCCAAGTCATGAGCAAACTCCCATTCACAATTGCTACAAAGAGAATAAAATACATAGGTATACAACTTGTAAGGGATGTGAAGGACCTCTTCAAGGAGAACTACACTGATCAAGGAAATTAGAGAGGATACAAACAATTGGAAAAATGTTCCATGCATTTGGATAGAAAGAATCAATATGAAAATGGCCATACTGCCCAAAATAATGTATAGATTCTACTATAAAAACACATGCACATGTATGTTTATTGAAGCACTGTTCACAATAGCAAAAACTTAGAACCAATTCAAATGCCCATCAATGTTATGTTGGATAAAGAAAATGTGGCACATATACACCATGAAATACTACGTAGCCATAAAAAGAATGAGTTCATGTCCTTTGCAGGGACATGGATGAAGCTGGAAACCATCATTCTCAGCAAAGTAACACAAGAACAAAATCCAAACACTGCATGTCCTCACTCATAAGTGGGAGTTGAACAATGAGAACATATGGGCACAGGGAGGGGATCATCATACACTGGGGTCTGTCAGAGGGTAGGGATTAAGGGGAGGGATAACATTAGAAAAAATACCTAATGTAGATGAAGGGTTGATGGGTGTGGCAAACCACCGTGACGTATATAACTATGTACAAACCTGCACATTCTGCACGTGTATCCCAGAACTTTAATTTAAAAAATAAGTAAAAACAAAAACATCAACAAAAGAAACAAAGCTTTTTTTTTTTTTTCAAAGTGAATACCACCAGCAGTCACCTTCACCATTTAACTCTTAACACTACCCCCACACAGTGCAGGATTTAAATATCCCTGCCATCTATACTCTGCCAACCAGTAGCACTTCTAAGTTTATAGCACTCAGACATATCCTCACCAATTTCCAAATATCATTAAAATAGGCAGTATTAGCCATACTTGAAAATCACTGAGACAGAAGATGGTAGATATCCGTGAAGCAGGAGCTACTCATTTTCGATTTTCTGTTGTCAAAATGTAATTTATTTGCATTTCCTTTTCATCTTTACACTCCAACAGTAGTTTGAATATGAGAATTCTCATATTCCTTATGAGAATAAACTATTTGACCTAAAAGAGGAAAATAAAGTATTGTAGGTGCAAAGAGATAGAGTAAAAATATGTGACTCTATAGTGTAATTTAAAATAGGCATTATTTCTGGCACTTTGTCATATGGTTGTGTTATGTTACTAAAAATGCCTGTAATAATTATTTTAAAAATTCTTCCTAGCTAATCTCTTAGCCAATGAATAAACTAAAAATAGAAAATTTACAATTCGCTTGCATAAGTTTTATTTGTTAAGAAATAAAACTACGAGAGAAAACTATATGCAGCAAATTCATGGGATATTGAAATTGTTTTACTTACAGTGCGTCATATTCCTGAACTTCATCTACTTAACTTTAACGATTCTGTACTTCTTAGAAGGGTATTGATGAAGTGGGAGAGAAATTATCTAAAATAAAGGGCCAAAGGAATAAATTAAATTTATTATCAGAGGAAATAGCAAATGTCTGTAAATTACAGCATCTATAGACAGCTATGTTTGCAACATCCCTTTAACCACGCTATGATATTTGCTAACCATGCTTGTGCTATTTGTTCTCATTACAGACCCAGATGGCCCAGGTTGATCTTTAATTTCTTAGGCTCAAAATAAAATATTGTCCTCTCCAGAGTTTAACAAAGGTTGCCCAACTTTAGAGTTTAAGTCATTCCAAATAAATCTGTTTCATACTGCAATTTAACCAAAGGCTGGCTATAAAGATTAGTACTTTCTCCTGGGTCTTCCCAGCTGCTCAGATTTAAATACTTTATCCCTTGACCATCCTTCTTTACTTGCTGGAAAGTGTTCTAGCTTGAGTCATTAGGGAACTATACGTACGTACATACGTACGTGTGTGTGTGTATTTTTTGTTTTTTTTGTTCAACATCTTATTGTAAGAACTTTGTAACGCCAATGGAATACTTTAATGAGAAGTTGAAGGTATATACATATTCAGATGAAAAATATGCTTCCTTTTTCTCTCCCTCCTCTATGCTATTGATTCATTAAGTACTGCTTCTCTTTGGTTAGAATTCTATGGTCAATAAATAAAATTCTATTTTAAAATTGCATTTAACTATTGTGTCCCACAGGTGTAGTATATTTAGGATAAAGTGTAAGTTCTTTGGTGCCACACAAAAAAAATCTTTCAAATGTTAAAATCATTTTAGCTAATTCATGAACAATTTTCAAAATGTGTGAAATGAATAAGAAAAGTAGACTTCTTGTTAGTAGAAAACTCTGCTGTTGGGGTACTACTATTTTAGTAATACTGCCACATTGTGTTTACTTGTAATTGTGTGATGACATTACATGGATTTATTCAATATATTTTTGTTAAAATCTGCCATGTTCCAAGAGTTGTATGAGGTGTGAATAATAACAAGCAATGCTGAAATAAACAAAACAATTACTTAATTTTGGAAATCAAAATGAAATACAAGCTAGTGAGAGAGCTAAATGCTGAATGAATTAAAAATCATTGTATAGATGAATAAAATAGAACAGAGAACTAGGAAATTTAGGAAGGGCACACAAGGAAAAGAAGTAAATTCATGTTATTGATGCACAAGTACTTTTACCTTTTCACATAGACAAATGAAAGTTCAATTTTTTTGACAATATGTTTTACTAATTTTGTCAGCTGTGGAAAAGCCCAGTGATGAAAATTTTTATTACTTTATTATCTCTTGGAGTAAACAGCCATCTTTAATACCTATCAATGGACAAATGTATGCAAATAACTCTATGGATTAGATTAAAAATCAGTCACTGGTAAAATATGTGACAGACCTAATGTGGACATAGAGGTAAGCTGACAATAAAAGGTAATTATCTTCTTCCCTTTTCCCCACTACAACTTGCACTTTCCACACCACTACCTTTACTCTTTAGATTCCATCTAATATAGAAGGTGTTGCAGTTTCTAATTTTATATGTAACAATATTATTTCCTTCATTTATAGTTATAATTTCTCTAACTGAATTAATTTATACTTGATTCACTGAGGTAGATTTTTTTAAAGCATGCCATTTATGACTATTATTCTTAAAATTATTCTAATTATTATTCTAAAAACAGGTAGAAATACTTGACACATCACTCACCACAGAGACTAAATGGTTCTCTCGTTCAACAAACTCACCACTTTCATCTGTACCATACAGTTGTAAAGAGGATAATTAAGATGACAAATTGGAGAGAAAAAAAAGCCCCGCAAAGCTTGCAAGAAATTTTAAACATTCTAATCAATGTGTTTATTGTGAATTCACTTGTTTTTATAGTTTTGTTTATAATGGTATTTTACTGGAAAGTGCAAAAACACTTGTCATGCCCACCAGTCATCAGTGAAAATCCTTCCACATGTATACACTGTGTTAGATCATGCTGACCAGTGGTATATGGAGGGACTTATCCACAAAATATGATGTGTGCCTGATCAATTACATGCTAACATATACAGAAACCAAAAGACACTTACCAAAAGTAGCATGGAAAACAATAAAGGGAAACCTTTTAAGAAACATAATAAGACAAGGTGTAAGTAACATGAGATTGCATGAGGTAAAAAGAAATTGAGGTACTGACTAAGGAAGCGGGGATGACAATCAGCTTTAGCCTCAGTATTTTATCAAAATGTAGTCTTTAGCCTCTTTGATTTCAGCCTTGGATGTTGGTAAAATAAATAAATATCTTCCTCAATATCATTTTTAGCAGTGTCAAATATTTGTGTAATCAAGTCATTTATTTTCACAAATAACCACCATGAGACATTAATGCAAATAGATTATATTATTTGGATTTATTTTAAATAAATCAAGAAATATTTATTTAATTGTAAGTACTAGTAAGTATTCAAGATATAATTCGTAGTTACCTGATGGAAAAGCCACGTTTTAATGGCTTCAAATATGACCTTCTTACTTTATGTTTCAGATAAAGGTACTAATGCAGCAGAACTAAATAATGGTTGCTTGCAGAAAAAGGAATTTCTTTGCTGAATCCTGCTGAAACCAAACTGGTGTTTGACGGGACAAAGATGTTTTCCATGATAGCAGGTGGAAAAATTTTACAATCATTCTAGTCCAGGGAAGATACTAGAATAGATATATATATCAGTCAAAGATATGATGTAAATGGAAATTCAGAAAATATTTTCTTGATTTGAAAGGCAGTTACATTGCCTTTTGTCGTATTTCTAGACCATTTTAAAGAATTATTTGCCATGTAATTGTGTAAAGAAGCAGGTAAATTTTTCTTTTTGTGCCTGGCTGTTTCCTCTTAACATAATGTCCTCCAGATTCATACATGTTGCTAATGTGGAATCTGTGAAAAACCTGATTTCATAGAAATAGAGAATAGAGTGGTGGTTCACAGGGGCTGAGGGGGTGTGGAGTTGGGAAGATGTTGGTCAAAAGATACAGAATGTTAGTTAGACAGGAGGCACAAATCCAAGAGATTTATTGTGCAAAATGGTGACTACAGTAATGACAATGTATTGCAGTTTGAAATAGTTAAAAGTGTACATTTTAAGTACTACTCTCACTATCAAAAATGATGAGTGTGAGGTAAGGAATGCGTGTTAGCTGTATGAAGATGTTCCACAATGTCCACTTATTTTATAACATATTGTACACAATAAGTATGTACATATCAGAGTATCCTACTTTACAACCTGTCTTCTTTGTTCAGCGTACGTTTTGCTCTTAGTTATGTATCAGTCTCAGCTCACCGACGTGCCCTTGTACAATGCTTTCCTTATGTAATTATATGATTGCTGAGAAGTTACAGGACTAAGTGTTGAGACAATCAGGCAGCTTTGGAATTCTCCTCACACCTGGAGATTACTCTAAGGTTACAATTAATTTTTACACCCAGGCTGTACCCAGTTGTGCCAGCCCCAACACCAGATGGGAAAGTAACAACATAGTTGTCAGAACAGGATATGGAGACCCGCACCTCCTCACCACTCTTGCATGCCCCTCAAACCAGATTTCCTTTCTTAATCTGCTGCTCTGAGCCTCGAATCTGAAACTGTTCCTCTAAGGCAGAAGCGTGGTCATTTCCCCAACTGCTAGCTTTTCAAACACAGTCATCTTCCGTTCCTTGCATCTTGTCCTTTTCCGTTGGCTTCACAAGCCATGAGCAGCCAAGTTTGCACTCAGTTATATAGAGTTTCGTTAATGAAAAAAATTAAAAATAAATGTTAAACCAATTTTTAAAAGGAACAAGTTTTTATTAAAAGTAGAAACAGCATTATGATAAGGATAAAAATATTAAGTCTACTTATATGCAAAGGCAGTATATATCTACTGAACAAAATAAATATATTTGTGAATATCTTTCTTAAAGCCCCCTTAATTATTAAAGGCAAATATGTACATCAAGAATAATTAAACTAATTCATGTAGAATCAGTACAAGTTTAGTTTTTAATTCACAAATTGACTATGATGAGTCAATTTAAATATAGATTTTGAAAAAAATCTACAGACTTTTAATATCACTATAAACAATATTATCTGAACTTTTGCTTTGAAAGGTTTTGACTTTTTTATCACTTGCGCAGAAGATAAACTGAATAGACAAAGCATATAATGGTTTTCCCTCTTTATAGTAATTAGCAAAAATACATGCAATTTTCAGTTAGTAATTCAGTTTGATAATTCTATGCATACACCCTCATTAAGATTTCAATATATAGTATTAAAAATTTATAAATGGTTAGCTAGATGTGACATGGGCCTGTACTCCTATCTACTCAGGAGGCTGAAGTGGGAGGATTGCTTGAGCCCAGGAATTTGAGGGTACAGTGAGTTATGATTGTGCCACTGTGCTCTCACCTGGGTGATGGCTTAAGATCCTACTTCTAAAAAAAAAAAAGAAAAATAGACCAAAATTTATGTAATGCATTGATATGATTTATAACAATTTTAAGATAAATTATGCATATTGCATGATAGTACACACTTAGTGCATTATTATATTTTAAATATTCTAATTATAGTATATTTTAATATACTAAGTTTGTACAGTCATACCTTGGAAATACTCCTGCTTTGGTTTCAGGACACTACCAAAAGTGGTTTTTGGTTTTCCAGTTCATATCAAATATATGTTTATTATGTATTATAGATAATATGTATTATCTTGGCAATATAATTATGTCTAAAAAAACCAAAGTACGTATCTTAAATTGAAAACATTTTATGCTAAAAGATGCTAACAATCATTGAGTCTTCAGCAAGTGCTAATCCTTTTGCTGATGGTGGGTCTTGTCTTTATGTTAATGGGTGCTGACCAATCAGGGTGGTGATTGCTGAAGGTTTGGTGGCTGTGGCAATTTCCTAAAATAAATTAACAGTGGAGTTTGCCATGTTGACTGATATTTCCTTTTTACTTTGCTCAGATCCATTAGAGGAAGCATTAACTATGGCAGCTATGGCCTTAGAAAATGTATTTCTTAAATAATAATACTTGAAAGTTAAAATTACTCTTTGACCTGTAGTGAGAAAAAGATGTTGTGTTAGGCTTGAAGATAACATTAATCTCTTTGTACATATCCACCTGTTCCTGTGTTAGTTTGCTAAGAATAATGCCCTCCAGCTCCATCCATGTACCTGCAAAGGACATAATCTTGTTCTCTATTATGACTCCATAGATTCCACAGTATTCCATCCGTGATGTATATGTACCACATTTTCTTTATTCAGTCTATCATTGATGAACATTTAGGTTGATTCCATGTCTTACTATTGTGAATAGGGCTGCGGTAAGCAAACACATGCATGTGTCTTTCTAATAAAATGATTTATTTATTTTGAGTATATACCTAGTAATGGGATGGCTGGGTCAAATTATATTTTTGTCTTTAGGTCTTTGAGAACTTGCCACATTGCCTTCTGCAGTGGTTGAACTAATTTACACCAAAAGTGTGTAAGTGTTCCTTTTCCTCCACCAACTCGCCAGCATCTGTTATTTTTTAACTTTTTAATAACAGCTATTCTGACTGGTGTGAGATGGCATCTCATTGTGGTTTTGATTTGCATGGCTGACTAGAAGCAGCTAAAGTTCGTGACTTTTAGAGGAACGAAAGGGATGAGTAAATACAGCACCTTCAACTGAAACATCCTGGTACTTGCATTGAGACTAATTAAGGAAACAAGTTGACCCATGGAGAACAAAGAAAAGCAAGACAGGACAACAGCCCACTTAGGAGTGACACAGGGCTGTTTTTGATTTATCTGAGAAGTATCAAAGGCTTTGTTACAGAAAGCTGCTTACAGTCTAATTTCTTATTCTTTGGGGTATAAAACTGATTCCAACTCAGTGAAACCCAATTTCTGTTAATCTTCTCAAACAATTCCCTGAAGCTACAGGATCAGTAGGAACCTGGCCCACTCCCACCATGTGTGATAATACTGCCAGGTGTTTACTGGTAAATAACAAGGATACATACATCTTTCTAACATACCTTGCTTATTTTCTCACCACCAGTCTACAGGTCCACTGGCACATGTTTTCAATTATTTTACTTCAACCACCCACATCAAGGTACACATTTCTACATCATTTTGTCAAATTTCTATAGCAGAAAATTACCAGGATGTCTACAGGCTCAGATAAGATAATATGTTTTTCTTGCAACAATACTGAGCAGGTAAAGAAGTTGGTGGGGGAGCCTGCTTCTGCTCAGTGATTAGTGGATAAAGGCTTACAGAGGCTCTTCCACCTTCTTCACAATGTGGCTTCCAAGTTGTCATTAGAATCATCTGCAGTCCAGTCAGCCAGAAGGAGAAATGACATAACGGAGCATGTGTGGGAGTCATTAAGAGCAGCCAGGACCTGAGATAATTCAAATTATTTCAGTGTTCAAATCCCACTGACTGAAACAGTCCTGTGGCTATAGTTAACTACACCAAAGGCTGGGAAATGCTACGTATACCCAGGAAGAGGAAGAAAAACTAGATGTGTTGAGCAATTTCTAACATTAAGAACGTTACGTGAACATTTTGTTGTCAGAGGCAGAGGTTGCGCAGATTTCAAGAAGATGTTAGAAAGGTAGACCATTTCCATATAAATGTAACATCTGCAGAAACTCAGAAGTAACGCAGTATACTTTTAGATAATTTTGAGAACAATGAAAGGTAAAAAGAAATGAAATAAAGATGAAATGCAGGCACATGACATGCTTATAATTTCACTGTTCATTCACAGTCATTTAAATGCTGGCAAATACAGACTGTATGATGATGAACTTGACACAGGTGGCTTCATTGGAATGAGTAAACTGTAGAGAATCTTGGTGAATTTCAATGATAGTTGACACAAATCTCCCTTTGCTTATTAAACTGAGACACGCAATGTCTAATTCTGGGCACTGCTACTTATTCAGCCTAAACACAAGCATTTTCTGTCATCACAATACATTGTAGAAATTGATTAAAGGCTCAGCTTCTATGCAGGTTGCTAACCAAGTATCAGTTCAAATTTCAAGTTCTTATTAAAACTAATCAAAGTTTTGATGTTAGAATTTATTTGTGAGTAAATTTAAAGCATTTAACCTCTTTTTTTAAAAAAAATCTACTTTCAGCATTTTTTAAAGAAATGTGGTCATTGACTTTTGTGTAAAAAAATGAGAGACAATTTCTATTTGTTATTTTAGAGTCTTTCTCTGTGAAATACGTTAATTCCAAGACAAAGTAAACCTAAATATCTAAATATTAAAATGTAATTTCTTCTGGAGATAGGATTCATATATATATTGTAGAGTATGTAACAACCCTGAATAACTGAGTAACTCTGATCTATATTTTTGCCAGGATTTGAGTTCTTAACTAAAATTTATTTTCAAGAGCATATTTACTTGAGTATCACTGCGTCACTTTCTAAATATATAAAGTAGGTAGAAGGAATTTAATATAGACAGATTTCATATATCCTTATGATTCCCATGAAAATTTGGTCATTGTTCTCCTGGAGTATTCTGGTAGCCAGGGATAGCATGAAACTCAACACAGGCAAGTTACTTTGATCTCATTCCCACTTTGTTCTGTGTTGTTCTATCTCCTTCTGTTCCCATTTTGTAGTTTCTCAGGATTCAGCAATCACGATGCCTTTTGACCTTTAATAACCTGTCTGAGAAGTCTCGTAGTCTTTCAGCCCTTTTCCTGCATTCTCTCTTATTGTGCCATTCTCTTTCATGTGTTGAGCTACATTTTCTTGTCTGCTCTGCAGTTTTTCTTCTGCTGTCTTGTTATTTCCTCTAAGGCCTCTCATTGAATTCCCTTTATACCCACGCTTACTTCCTGCAATGCCCTCTTATATCCTAGTACTACTTCTGCTTCTTCCTTGAACTCCCTTTGGGCCCTCACTTTGCAGAGATGCACTAGTTCCCTTCATGCTATTTTTAGGATCTTCACCGAAAGATGTACCTTTATACTTGGTTTGGTGCTGGAATCTGTCTTCTAGTGCTTGGAAAATGTCCATGCCTTGGAGGAGAAAAACAAGCTCCCCAGAAAGCAAATGCAATATAGAACTAAAGGTGCAAACAAAGCCTTTAATTCAATGTAATTTATGACTTTCTAAATTAAAAATAATATTGTTCCCAGTTCACTTAAATGTTACTGTGATCATATTCTCTGCAGTTATTGAGATTAAATCAGAAGAAAACTTCGGGCTTCCTTTTAACTTAGGCTTTGATTCTATTTTCGTGGGTTTCGTTTTAATAACCCCCTTCCAACACTTCCTAGAATAATATGTGTGGTTCTTCCACCTGGAAAGTCTACCCTTCCTTCTAGACCTAAACTAAAAAGTAGTTTTTTCTGTGAGCCTTTCTTCGGGTTAATAACTAGCATCCTTGATGTATTTTGACCTACATAATTCTAATAAATGCCTTGATTTTCATAAAGAATTTAGCAAGTGGAGGCATTGTTCATTTAACTACTAAAAGTGTGGTATATAATTCAAATATATTGTTATAGGTGTATAATCACAATAATTAAGATAAAATTTAAAATATTAATAACAATATTTTAAAATAATAAAATTATTTAAACTGTAAATAATTTTTAACGTGTTTTTAGACGTAGCAAAATATACCACCCCACCATATGTCACTTTGGGCATAAGGATTATTTTTAGCTGAAGGCATTTGAGGAGAGGCAAATACAAGAAAAGCTCTCAGCTGTCGCCCATTCGCCTAAAAGCAGGATATAAATTTGCAAAGAACAAGAAGGACAAAAATTCAGTTACTAGGACAGCTTTACACTCTATCACCTGAAGATGACACCAAAGGGATCTATGTAACAAATCTTGCTAAGAAACCATCTACTACTCATCACCCATATATTTGCCTTCTCACAATTTCTTGTCCTAGAAACCTAGTCATATTTTTTTCTTGTTACTTCTCTGGAAACTTAAGATGTTGTACAAGCCCAGCTTCTAACTAAGACTTGGAATTACTCATCTCTGGGTACTCCAGTTTGTAAGCACAGTGCACATGCTAATGAAATTCTTTTTTTTCTCTCTTATTCATCTGTCTTTTGTCAGTTCAGTTTACAAGGCCTCAGTTGGAGAACCCAGGTAGTGGTTTTATATTTTGCCATATGAATAGACTTGCATATTAATTTTTAATCATTGTTATAACATTGCACCAGAAATGTTTCCATAACCAAGCAAATTTTACAGTGCAAACGTACAAAGGCATTATAATATTTTTGACAGGGTATCAGAAAAGTAGTTGGCATTAAATTTTAACTGTTCTTATTTGGCTTATGGATATATGAGATATATGCATTTGATAGTTATTTAAATACTTAATCTGAAATATATGTTTGAACATTTTTAACAATTTTACACTTTATTTCATTTATTTTAATAGAGCTCTATCACGTGATTCATAATTTATTGACATTTATAAAATTATGTGATTACAGATCTGATAATGATCATTATTACTGTGAATCATATATTTAAAACCCCAATCCCTTTTTTCTTTTAACATAAGCAATATGTTTTGATTCTCAACAATTTTAAAAATGTAGACAAAAGGAAAAAATGACTCATTATATTGCCAGGGTATAATAATTACTGTGAATATTGTGGTAGTTTATTTGTTGTACCTTTTTAATGTCAAAGAGATAAGTACACCATCTAAATTGATAGCCTTGGTTCATCATAATTAACATGTGTAATATTTGTTATTTAGTAACTCTTTGGCCAGATAGACATAACTGTCTATAATTGTGCCTCAGAACACCTATGGACCTGTTTTTATATTTCACAGTTAAGCCTGGCAGAATTTAGCTTCCAGTTTTCTTCGGGTCCCAATGCTACAAGTTTGAAAGGCAACTAAGAAAAATAATCTTTCTCCAGGATAAAAGTGTTAGGCTGTAGAAGGTCACAGGGCTTGCTATGCTCCTGGTAATATTATTGTTCCTCATCTCTCCAGAATCCTGCTTCCTGCATTCTTGTAGAAAATATGTCCAAGAGAAAGTGGCCAAAGAGGCTGTAATTAAAACTTCCCACTAATGTTCTCTAAGAGGATATCAGAACTAACATTCCTAGACCCTACATCCCTGCTTGCCAAGATGACACCAAAAACTCTTTCAGATCATCTACCATCTTGTAGAATTTTATCTACATCCCACTATGGACCCTCCTAATTGCAGCTATTCTTTCATTGCTATCAGACACACTTGTGATAGATTATTAAAATGGCCAAGTGTTCTTTCCCTCCTGCATTCTTGCCCATATAGTGTGGCATTGCAGACTGTTCCATCAAGAAAATTAATCTGTCTCTCTCTACCCCTTGATTCTGAGTTGTCCATTTGATTTGTTTTGTCCAAAAGGACATTGAAGAGATTTGTGGTGGGCGCGGTGGCTCAAGCCTGTAATCCCAGCACTTTGGGAGGCCAAGGCGGGTGGATCACAAGGTCAAGAGATCGAGACCATCCTGGTCAACATGGTGAAACCCCATCTCTACTCAGATATACAAAAAATTAGCTGGGCATGGTGGCGCACGCCTGTAATCCCAGCTACTCGGGAGGCTGAGGCAGGAGAATTGCCTGAACCCAGGAGGCGGAGGTTGCAGTGAGCCAAGATCATGCCATTGCACTCCAGCCTGGGTAACAAGAGCGAAACTCCGTCTCAAAAAAAAAAAAAAAAAAGAAAAGAAATTTGTAGTGTGAGTGTACCAGCACACTAAAACACCTCTGTTTCTCCATGGATTCCTGAAGTTGCTATATGAAAAACAAAACTCAATTCTAAGAAATCGAGAATAAACATTTGTATGGAACACATTTTATTTATTTTTGACATGGATAAAGCTGGAACCATCATTCTCAGGAACATACTTTCAAATAATTAGATGACTCATTTCATTTCTAATAATTTTTATTATTATAAAAAGTACTCTGTAAAGTAACACACTTCGATATTTAAAGTTGATATTCTACATGCACATATTTTTTTCAAAAACTTGAATTGACTAGTGAAATTTGTAACAATAATACCCTGTATTACAATGCTCTGCTAAAATACTTTGTAAAGGTCTAAAGAAAAAATGTTTGTTGTAAAAAAAAGAAGATGTTAATAAGAAGGAACATAATTTCAGAGTTCTTATGATTATCATTTTTTTTGTGTTTATCAAAATAGGAGGTCAGAAGCAATTTAAGAAAAAGAAGAAAATTTGCAATAATGGTGGAAAGTGTAGGAAAAAAAGACATTACCTATGAAATAGGTTGAATTCTGGGACACCGATTAACTACTTGTTTTGCATTTATTTCCCTTTTAAATGATAATAAATGTTTTGCATTTATTTCCCTTTATTTAAATGATATCCCATTCATTTATGAAAGGATGTATAAGAGCTGTATTCAAGTATCTAATGAAAATAAAAGTGCTTTAAAAAGAAAATATTTTATAGATTATATATATATGTACATATATATCACGTTTGTTTAATGAACTACCTGAAAGTTTAAAAAAGCGTTTACTTTTATGTTAAATAATATATACCTTAACATATATATATATCAGTGACGTGTGTGTATATATGTATATATATTGTGTGTATATATATGTATATATACACACACACATTACACATACACATAATACTGGTATTCAAATAAAAACAGTAAAGCATGTAATGTGAAAAAGAATAGGTCAGTTGTCTTATTGTGTAAAATTTGTAATAAAGTTGGAGAGAGAATTAAAATTGTATTTAAAGTAATATGAATGAGATACATAGTAAAACCACACACGACCTCTTTATTTTGATAACATTTTTTCTTTTGAAAAATATGCCTAATCCATCCTTTACAAAATAATATTCCATTCCTGAGTATGACATAATTAAGAGTGTTCTTCCCTATCAAATACGGTATTTATGATAGCTAATGCATAGCCATGGAAAGAGAGAAGAGTAAAGATAGGTGAATCTGCGTATAAGTACTGGATGAAAATACATATGGCCGGGCGCGGTGGTTCACGCCGGTAATCCCAGCACTTTGGGAGGCCGAGGCGGGTGGATCACGAGGTCAAGAGATCGAGACCATCCTGGTCAACATGGTCAAACCCCGTCTCTACTAAAGATACAAAAAATTAGCTGGGCATGGTGGCGCGTGCCTGTAATCCCAGCTACTCGGGAGGCTGAGGCAGGAGAATTGCCTGAACCCGGGAGGCGGAGGTTGCGGTGAGCAGAGATTGCGCCATTGCACTCCAGCCTGGGTAACAGGAGCGAAACTCCGTCTCAAGGGGGAAAAAAAAAAGAAAAGAAAATACATAGAATGCATTTATTATGTGTTAGACTTAGTACTTCGTGTTCTACATATATTATACATATTTCACCTTTTTATGGGTAAAACTTCAAATGCATATGTACACTCAATAGCTTATATGAAATATTTCACAAATATTATATTTACATATGGGTCATAATTTCTTCACTATTGCTCTAATATTAGGATATGTGCTGCTGCTGAAAATAATTAGTGCAGTGTTTGTATGCTCTTAAAATGTGATACTTCAACAAGAAATGCTTAATACTATTGAATATTCTTCAAAGACATGATTATTAATGACTGTTTGGAATTCCGTTGTCCTTACCCTTCTTCATGCTTAATGTTTCCTTTATTTTTTTCTTTAATTAATGTTGTTGTGGATATTTCTTATTACCTAAGGAAACTAGTTCTGCAGTCTGCTAATTTTCCTTTTATGTTTAAAGAATATGGGAGGTGGCTTAATGCCAAGAAGGAGGTGAGGCAGCAAATCCCATAGTGAAATCATTCATCAAAGTCTCAGAGGAAAGAGTCTAGTTATTCTAAAAAAGACTGTGTATCTTGAGCTATGTTGTCTCATTCACTCCCCCATGTTATTCTATCAGGTAGGAAATTATAAAATATGTAGAGTAAGACTCTCGCTGTTTTGTTCTCAGCTATTTTGGCTAAAGCCTTAATTAGAAAAACACATTACAATATCCTCCATTTGTAGAGCTAGATATATCCCGTAGTAATGACTCTGAGTTAGCAAAACTGTAACTGAACAACATTCCATCCTGGTTAGATAATATAACACTAGAGACTGAGCAGTGATACAAACAAGTCTCAAGTTTTGGATAAAGTTTTCTCATCCTTTATTATTACAGGTAAAAATCTAAGAGTTGTAAGCGTATGCAGTATTTAAATACCAGACTCAGTCAAAATCATGCAGTTCCTCTCTTTAAAGTAGAGACGAGGACTGAGCAGATGTTTAGAGACCGTCATACACTATGGTCTGAAGAGAGGGAAGCTACAGGAAAGGAAACTAGGAAGGAGCACTCAGTGAAGTGACAGCAAACATGGGCAAGTGAGCTGCAATAGAACCCAGAAGAACGTCTTTCAAAATAATGATAGTGGCCAATTATATTGAATGTTGCTCACAGGTCAAATAATATAAAAAATGAAACTGATTTGACAACATCAAAATCATTGATTTTCTTGGATAGTATTTAACTCTTACTTAATGATATTAATGGCGGTAAATCAGCTTGGTGGGAATATGGTCTTTCCTTCTTGCTGTTGAGGTTAACAGATAGCAATAATGAAACAGGACTTCAAACCTGCTAAGCAATTAATGGTGCAGTTCTAGTTGTATTGTCTTTTACTGTGTCTCATAAAAGTTATTATTGTCATTAAAATATCTGGAGAAATAAAATCAAGGCCTGGCCTGGCCGTTCATGTGGTTCTTTGCTTAATGTTATTTCCTTGCTTTTATCAGAGAGGGGGAATCAAAGCTTTGGATGTGTGGACATAATTGCAATATTATAGGCTTGGGAGAATTTCCAGAAGCACTCTGAATTCCCATTAAATTCTCTCTCCTTTCTATACCTCCTCTTCCTTTCCTTTCTTTTCCTTCTCCTTCTCTACCTCTCTTCTCTTTTCCTTCTGTTCTCTAACTTCTTTGCTTCCCCTAACTTGAATTTTTCCTCTCACACCCATTGTTTAGCTAGAATACAGCGTAAGACTCCCTGTCTTCCTTAACCTTCTGTTTTACTTCTGTCGACATCTGTATTTTTCTTCTACAGATTGTCTAAATATATGCAGCAATGAATGTGACTTAAAATGCCTCAGTCAAATTGTCAGAGATATTTTACTTCTACTTAATGAAGGAAAATACCCGTTTTTCTTTCTCCTGCCATACAACCATCTGAATAAATACATAGGGACTTTGTCACCAGAACTGCAAAGACACAGGGAGCCAATCGGAGATGAGGCTGATTACTGCCACCAAAAACAAGAACAAATAGGATTCTCTTAGGTACCATGAGAATCCTCCACGTTATCCTTGTAGCTGAGTATCTACACATACATTTCTCATCCTGGAAATGGAGTCTAAAGTAATCAGAAAATGTAGGCAATTTCTATTCTGTAATATATAGTCCTTCAGTAAACCTGAAGGACTTTCTACTCCTATATTAGTAAAACTTCTTTAGTTTCCATATGTATGTATCTGGTTCAAGTTTTGTCTAAATATTTGCATTGAAGTGATTATATTTCAGCACTACTCAAAGCAGAGAAAGTAGCACTGGAAATAGAAATTGAGTGAGTTGTATTTATGCTTGAGTTAATCTAGAGTTTTACTTGATTTCCTTATTATTTAAAATTATTGTCAAAATGAAAGTTTTCATAAGTAGCAAATCTAGCTGAAGCCACTATTATACATTAGAATTTCTTTTCTTTTACCTGAGATTCAACAATTTTGCATGTACCAAGGGAAATCTATTCTGATGAAAGTGGTTAGATCACAGAATCCTGAACTTCAGTGGGTAAATTAGGCCAATAGTATATTTTATTATGAAAGTTGTAGTGGCTGAGTCTTCTTGATTGCCAGCATTTGAGTCTTACACAGAACTAGCTGCATTCTCTCTCAGTATGTATCATTCTAAAGTTTGACAACAGAGCTAGATTGAGTTGAGCAAGATTCTTGGTAACTCTAGGTGCCAAACTTTAGAATAACATCTTCTAGAGGTAAAATCAGGGTAATCACTGTCAAACTCAAGGACCTCACAGATACAACTTTGTGTGTACAACTTCATAACTCTTTGCTATCGCTCTAACAGAGATAGAACAGAGCAGGAAAAGATCAGTACTTTAAAAGAACATGAGTTTAATAATAAACTTCATGTGAAAATTTCTCTTTTGTTAGAATACAAATACACTTTTAAAATAAGCCAAATTTTTATTGTATTTTCCCCCTAGATTTAAAGTATACTTAATCTTTTTAACCTGAACAAATTAGTTTTATATCAAGAGATTCATTCAAATATGTCGATTTTCTTTCCAGTTTACTTAAAGACCTGCGGGGAGGCAGGCTAACATGCGAGAAATACTGAGGTTCTAATAGTTAACATGGTGCCATATGTGCACATTGTTTTCTCATCCATTAGAGACCATACAAAGGAAGGCCAATCGACAATGTAATTTAAGGCAGATGTCCTGTTTAACCCTCCAGTCTTTCTGTATCTATAAACACAAGTAATTACTGCACATTTATTTATTCAGACAACAGCTGTTCTTTGATTATGTATCATAGGTGAGTCACTTTTCAAGTAACCACATCTAGGATTTAACTCAATGGAAAATGTACCTGTTTACATTTAAGATGAAAGAGCTAAGAAAGAATATAAACATTTCAGGTAAACATCAGTTAGAAGGAGAGTAAAGCAGTAAGATGAAAGAGACTGATGGTGGGAAAACGTCAAGTGTTGTTGAGGATGAGGAGCTGCTAGAATCCTTACTCACTGCTAGTGAGGACAAGTTGGCAAAGTCATTTAAAAAACTGTTCACCATTCTCTACTAAAGCTGAACATGCACAGATTCTAAGATCCAGGAATTCCATTCCTAGATACAATTCCAGAAGAAAAGGTACTTTTATGTTTACCAAACATATAGTAAAATGATCAAAGCAGCACTACATGAAATAAGCACTCAAAGGAAAGTTTAAAAGTGCTCATCAACAGTATAACAGATAAACAAATTGTGGTTATTCATACCAGGGAATATGATACAGCCATGAGAAGAAGAATCAACCACTGCATGACCTCGAGGAGAACACAATGGGAAACGCCCTTTATATAAAATCCTAAAGTAGGTCATACTCCCCTCTATGTTGTCAGATGACAAGACTTGTGTTATTCTGCCGTGGTAAATACTGAGTGTACAGAGCATGGTGAGAAATTTGCTTAATTGGGAAGTACTTTCCGGACAGGGATTCTTTGCTTCACTCTGACCTTATCTCAAGTTAATATTTTGCCTCCTTTCATAGCATATCTGCTAATACTTTCAGTTTTCTAAGTAGTATAGCAATGGCTTATCAAATGTCTCTTTATAAAGTTTTGGGAGGTGATTTAGTTTAATTAATTTTCACAACAGGAGATAAATAGAAAGCGTTTTTAGATAAATAGATTCAGTGAGACTGCATCCCCAAAACATGAGTTGGTAGCATTAATAACAAAAGTAGTCTCTCTTCCTCAGTTCTAGTCTATGACTTTGTAAAATCTGCTGAAATGTGAAGTGTGTCCAGCCATTACAGGCGTTAGTGACCCTCATCACCACTTTTAATCTAACATCAACTTATATTTGAAAGGCAAACCCTTTCTAAATATACACACTCAAAAGTAAAGCATTCTATCTACTGTGTTCGTAATAAGATCAAAACTACCTAAAATATAAAAAGTATTAGAGGAGATTTTGTTAAATATTACCAACAAAAATCATTCCTGACTTTCCTCTTGGTTGTATATATTCACAGTACATTCCTACTGCTACGAGGTTTTCCTTGTATTTTTATTTTATATTTATTTATTTATTTTTTAAAGCAGGGTTTCACTCTGTTGCTCAGGTGGGAGTTTCGTGGTGCGATCATGGCTCACTGCAACAGCCTCAACCTTCCAGTCTCCAGTGATCCTCCCACCTCAGCCTCCCAAGTAGCTGGGTCCACCAGCATGTGCCACCACACCCAGCTAATTTTGCTTTGTTTTGTTTTGTTTTTTTGTAGAGACAGAGTTTCCCTATGTTACCTGGATTGACATTTTACCTTTATTTTGTTTCAAAAAATGTGTATGCCAAAGTCAGGTTTTTCTTTTGTTTATTTATTTATTTATTATGAGACAGAGTTTCGCCCTTGTTGCCCAGGCTGGAATGCAACAGCGTGATCTCGGCTTACCACAACCTTCACCTCCTGGGATCAAGTGATTCTCCTGCCTTAGCCTACTGAGTAGCTGGGATTACAGGTGTCTGCCACTACATCCGGCTAATTTTGGATTTTTAGTAGAGACAGGATTTCTCCATGTTGGTCAGGTTGGTCTCAAACTCCCAACCTTAGGTGATCTGCCAGCCTCAGCCTCCCAAAGTGCTGGAATTACAGGCGTGAGCCACCACACCCAGCCACCAGTTTTTGTTAAACAAAAAAAGTTTTAGTTTTCAAGATTAAATGTTTCTTACAACTAAAATTATTTAATGTTCTAAATGTTTAGCCACATAAAGTAAAATTAAGATTTCTGGTAATGACTGAGAAGAAGTATGACTAAAACTGCACAAGATTATGTTTCTGAAAAATGGAGTTCATGCCAGTCCTTATAAAGGCAGATTTAAGGACATGTGCATATAATATTTATGTCTGATTATACTCGAATGGTATTTCTACATGTAGTAAAAAAAAAAAAAGCTTAAGACAGTCTTGCTCTGTTGCCCAGCCTGGAGTGCAGAGGCACAATCTTGGCTCACTGCAACCTCCATCTCCACGTTTAAGCAATTTTCCTGGCTAAGGCTTCCTAGTAGCATGAACCACCACCCCCAGACAATTTTTATATTTTTGGTAGAGACAGGATTTCACTATGTTAGCCAGGCTGGTCTCAAACTCCTGACCTCAAGCAATCCACCCGCCTTGGACTCCCAAAATGCTAGGATTACAGGCATAAGCCAGCATGTCTGGCGAAATTGAAAAACATTTTGAAAATGCTTATTTGATATTCTGGCAGTTGTATTTATAGGTCATTTAAGATTTCTGAATACTTGAAAAATATTATTCACATAAACAAGTAATTTCTATTGTCAAAAAGTATGCTCAGAATTTAATTTATGCTATAGAGTTTGTATTTTAATACTCCTTGACCTTGGTATTGTGCAGAATAATTAGGAGATTAATATCAGGTTGTATTGCTATAAAATCTACACATATCTATCCCTCCAACTAAGCTATATATACATTGACAGAGCTGTATTTAATTCAAGTCTTTATATCTATCCATAGTAATTGATAAATATTTTTTGGATAAATAAATAGATGTGCAAATGAATGTACACAAATACATGTATTATAGCTTGATTTCTGATGAAAAGCTGCTTGTTAACTGGTCCTGCTCACTGTTTTAATAAGTGGAATCTTACGTGATACACAAGAAATGTCCTGCTTTATCCTCCCACCATTGTCCTAAATACCAGAGAGAACAGAATTAGATACTCTCACAGTTACATCATAAACTAAAAGAATTTTCAGCTAGATAAAATCTTCAAAGTTGCGAAATTTTAAGGCTATGCAAAATAGAACATAAATACGTATCTGGTTTAGAAATGAGATATAAAATTATAATGAATAACAAAAGAGTTCCAGAGAAATAGACTGATTATCTCAAGTGAAAGGAACCCTACATTTCTCCACACTGTCAAATTTTATAAATGAATTTAAGAAATACGACTAGGAACATACATTACAGAGTAAGGATTACCATCCTTATGAATTACTATTATAAATTAATAAACAGAAGACTTGACATTAATAGAAGTATTGGTAGGGTACATGCATGAATAGGAAAAAAAATTGTATAGGTAATATGATCAAAATTTCCAAAAGCAAAAAAAGAACATGTGTGTGTGCATTTTTTCCCCAGGTGCGTACATTAAGAATATATATTCACTGCAACTTGTAATTACCACATTTTACCTTCAGTAGTCTATTATTAAAAACTGTTGCTCTTAGGATATGATGAAATAGAATAATTCATTGTTATTTTAAACATTTGGCTGACTGTAGTGGAAAAACTTGTGATAACTTTTATAACAAGACATCTGTGAGGAAGAGGATTGGTGGAAAGATATGGAGGGAAGAATTCACCTTTCATGAAAATCCTGAAAAGACGCATGTAGGGACAATTTTTTTATTATACTTTAAGTTCTGGGGTACATGTGCAGATTGTGCCGGATTGTCACATAGCTATACACATGCCATGGTGTTTTGCTGCATCCATCCCCCCTTCGCCTACATTAGATTCGCCTTACATTGTCCCTCCCCAATCCCCCCCGCCCCCTGCTATCCCTCTCCAATTCTGCCCACCCCCTGCTCTCCCTCCCCTAGCCACCCGACAACAGGCCCCAGTGTGTGATGTTCCCCTCCCTGTGTCCATGTGTTCTCATTGTTCAACACACACTTAATGAGTAAGAACATGCAGTGTTTGGGACAGTTTTAAGATAAATGTTAGAATTCTTTGTCTCAGGTTTACTTTTGCAATGGGGCTAAATATCAGCCACAATCCAGATGAAACTTGGATTGGGATGGTGGAAAATGTTTGTTATTACAGCTGCTTGTCTTCCTCCACAGGGCCACAGGACATAAACAGCATAAGCAGCATAAATTGTATTTATTGATGAGGATGAGAGGGTGTGATTAGGCAGGGATATCTTTAAAAGGTAGCTTTTGGAGCAATAATAAAATTTAGTAAATTTTATTTACAGCACTTACAGCACTAAAATTTAGTAAATTACAAAGTAATAATTGAAAAATTCTACCATACATTAAAAATCAAAGAAGTAATTAAAAGTTTAAGATGAATGGTATAATATATGCAAATAATAGTTATTAATCCATACAAAAAGGTACATGTATGCATGTTAAATCAGAAGAGCAAATGTCAGCTAAGAAAATCTGCAAAATCTACTAAGTAAAATTACATAACAGTAAATACTAAATTTTCTTGCAATATAAAGAATAAAAATTGTTCTTATGACGAATAGATATAGTCTGTTTAGTACTAGAAATTATAAACTTTGATCACTGTGAGACAACAAATGAAACAATGATCAGTATAAAGAAGCAAAAACAGAGAAAAGTATTCCCGTCAGATTCTTAATCTGTGAAAAGGGACCTACCTATTGCCTTTGCACATCACACAGAACTACATTTCCTGAGGGAAAGCCACAGAGGTCTGGCTACTTGAACTTTTGAAGGTGACGTTGTCAAAAAGGAAACAAATTGTGGACGTGACAATTTTGTGATTTCCCTATGAGATTAGGAAATCCACTTGGATGAACTGTTAGACAGCATCTGGTTTATTGAAAACACTCTCTAGAAGATTTTAGCCGCAAATATGATTACATACATCTAGTAATTGAAGGCCAGTGGTTACTATAAGAACTGCAGACATACCCGTTTGGCATCCTTATTGTGAAACTGGAAAATCCAATCTCTGGTATCACTAAGTAGAAACAAGTTATAAGGAAAAATTTTATAAAGCAAAACAAGTCAAACAGAATTGTAGAAAAAAATCACAGCACCCTTACTTGAACACATTAAATTTGAAACAGGGTATAAATCCAGTACATACAATGTAATGTGAATTAGAAAAAAGGAGTTAGTGATGTCTGAGTAGTAAACTAGAAGGAAAAATAGGGTGAACACTCTTCTATAGTCATTTTCTGGACTACTATAAAAATAATTATTTTGTTTAGTATCCTTTAATTTCTAGGAACCAGATTAAATATACAGTTCAGTATTGTTTTTGTTTTTTAATAATTGAGTATTAATACTTGATTTATAAAGTATTAACATTCATTAAACTTATTTTGTCAGTAAATGTTAAATACTAGAATAGCCAGCATTTATCAAACATGATTTCAGAAGTGGGATTTATATACAAGTGGATTTATTTACTTTAAAATAGAATACTTTGGATATGTTGGTACCCCGAGCATAATTTCTGAAGTTGTTTTTTTTTCCTTTTTCTATTCAACATTTTATGGTTGAAAATGGAATTGAAATAAAATGGGCGATTAGTGGAAATGTGAAAATATCTAAGGCCATTTGAAGACATGTCATTGGTAGAGGAGACATCACATAGAGATATTCATTTGTTTTAAGGATGTAAGGAAATACCTAGTTGCAGAGAAAAGTGATTTCTCATTGAGGAAATTAGGGATAAGAACACTTACTCCATTGCTGCCTGAAATGAATAAGTGGTTTTCTTTAGCATATCCCTCTCCCTAAGCAAAGGGTTTCCCTGAATGCTCATGGCACAGCATGGCATGGCATGGCATCTTTCTGTGGTCATAACTTCTAATAGACCATCACAAAAATTTTCCTCTAGAATGAGTTGAATATTTTTTGGTCATACTCACTGGTAGGAGAGTACCATATAAAAATTCATTGTTGAGACATTATTTCAAACTAAAACATACTGAAGCCATAAACAACATATATATGTTAAATCTAAATTCTGTTTAAAGAATGCGGGTAGAAAATACATTTTGAAGAAAATTGGGGACATTCGAATATAAATAGAATATTTGATTATACTAGAATTTTTTTTGTATTTCCTTTTCTTTTTTGAGACGCAGTTTCACACTTGTCACCCAGGCTGGAGTGCAATGGCGCGATCTCGGCTCACTGCAACCTCCACCTCCTGGGTTCAGGCAATTCTCCTGCCTCAGCCTCCTGAGTAGCTGGGATTACAGGCATGCACCACCATGCCCAGCTAATTTTTTGTATATTTAGTAGAGACGGGGTTTCACCATGTTGACCAGGATGGTCTCGATCTCTTGACCTCGTGATCCACCCGGCTTGGCCTCCCAAAGTGCTGGGATTACAGGCGGGAGCCACCGCACCCGGCTGTATTTCCTTTTAAAAAACGTACATTTTATTGCACTTTAGGTACTAGGGTACATGTGAAGAACATGCAGGATTGTTGCATAGGTACATACATGGCAATGTGGTTTGCTGCCTCCGTCCCCATCACTTATATCTGACATTTCTCCCCATGTTATCCCTCCCCAACTCCCTACCCCCTGCTGTCCCTCCCCTAGACGCCCCCAACAGACCCCAGTGTGTGATGTTCCCCTGCCTGTGTCCATGTGTTCTCATTGTTCAACACCCACCTATGAGTGAGAACATGCGGTGTTTGATTTTCTGTTCTTGTGTCAGTTTGCTGAGAATGATGATTTCCAGGTTCATGTCCCTACAAAGGACACAAACTCATCATTTTTTATGGCTGCATAGTATTCCATGGTGTATATGTGCCACATTTTCCCTGTCCAGTCTGTCATCAGTGGGCATTTGGGTTGGTTCCAGGTCTTTGCTATTGTAAACAGTGCCGCAATGAACATGTGTGTGCATGTGTCTTTATAATAGAACAATTTATAATCCTTTGGATATAAACACAGTAATGGGATTTCTGGGTCAAATGGAATTTCTATTTCTAGGTCCTTGAGGAATTGCCAAACTGTCTTCCACAATGGTTGAACTAATTTACACTCCCATCAACAGTGTAAAATGTTGCTATTTCTCCGCATCCTCCAGCATCTGTTGTCTCCAGATTTTTTTTAATGATTGCCATTCTAACTGGCATGAGGGTGGTATCTGAATGTGGTTTTGATTTGCATTTCTCTAATGACCAGTGACGATGAGTATTTTTTCATACGTTTCTTGGCCTCATATATGTCTTCTTTTGTAAAGTGTCTGTTCATATCCTTTTCCCACTTTTGAATGGGTTTGCTTTTTTTTTTGTAAATCTGTTTTAGTTCATTGGAGATTCTGGATATTAGCCCTTTGTCAGATGGGTAGATTACAAAAATTTGTTCCTAACCTTTTGGTTCCTGGTTCACTCTAATGATTGTTTCTTTCACTGTACAAAAGTTCAGGAGTTTAATTAGGTCCCATTTGTCTATTTTGGCTTTTGTTGCCAATGCTTTTGGTGTTTTGGTCATGAAGTCCTTGCCTATGCCTATGTCCTGAATGATTTTGCCTAGGTTTTCTTCTAGGGTTTTTATGGTGTTAGGTCTTATGTTTAAGTCTTCAATTCATCTGGAGTTAATTTTAGTGTAAAGTGTCATGAAGGGGTCCAGTTTCTGTTTTCTGCACATGGCTAGCCAGTTTTCCCAACATCATTTATTAAATAGGGAATCCTTTCCCCATTGCTTGTTTTTGTGAGGTTTGTCAAAGATCAGATGGTTGTAGATGTGTGGTGTTGCCTCCAAGGCTTCTGTTCTGTTCCATTGGTCCATATCTCTGTTTTGGTCCCAGTACCATGCTGTTTTCATTACTGTAGCCTTGTATTATAGTTTGAAGTCAGGTAGCGTGATGCCTCTAGCTTTGTTCTTTTTGCTTAAAATTGACTTGGCTATGCGGGCTCTCTTTTGGTTTCATATAAAGTTTAAGGTGGTTACTTCCAGTTCTGTTAAGAGGATCATAGGTAGCTTGATAGGGATAGCATTGAATCTATAAATTACTTTTGGCAGTATGGCCATTTTCATAATACTGATTCTTCCTAACCATGAGCATGGAATGTTTCCCCAATGTTTGTGTCGTCTCTTATTTCCTTGAGCAGTGGTTTGTAGTTCTCCTTGAAGAGGTCCTTTACAACCTTTGTTAGTTGTATTCCTAGGTATTTTATACTCTTTGTAGCAATTGTGAGTTCATTCTTGATTTGGCTCTCTTTAAGTCTTTTATTGGTGTATAGAAATGCTTGTGATTTCTGCACATTGATTTTGTATCCTGAGACTTTGCTGAAGTTACTTATCAGTTTCAGGAGATTTTGGGCTGAGATGATGGAGTCTTCTAAATATACAATCATGTCATCTACAAATAGAGACAATTTGATTTCCTGCTTTCCTAATTGAATACCCTTTATTTCTTTTTCTTGCCTGATTGCTCTGGCTAGAACTTCCAATACTATATTGAATAGTAGTGGTGAGAGAGGGCATCCCCAGGCAAGCAGGGTCTGGATTGGACCTCCAGCAGGTCTAAAGCAGAGGAGCCTGACTGTTAGAAGGAAAACTAAAAAACGGAAAGTAACTTCATCATTAACAAAAAGGACATCTACTCAGAGACCCCATCTGAAAGTCACCAACTACAAAGACGACAGGTAGATAAATCCACAAAGACGGGAAGAAACCAGAGCAAAAAGGATGAAAACACCCAAAACCAGATAGCCTCTCCTCCTCCAAGGGATCACAAGGGTAGAGTCCTTGTAAATAGGGTAAGTGTTCACATAAGAAGAGATAGGAAAAAAATTTCTCTCTCTTTCAGCCATGTGAAGATACAGTGAGTAGGTAGGTGGCTGTCTGCAAACCAGGAAGTGAGCCCTCAACAGAGTTTCTGCTGGCTCCATGTTCTTGGGTGTCTCAGCCTTCAGAACTCTAAGAAATTCATACTTGTTTATGCTACCCAGTCTATGGTAATTTTGTTTCAACAGCGCACTTTGACTAAGACATAGGGTCTGTAGAGAATCTCTGTTAAAAACCATCTTGATGATTGATTACCTCCTACAGTTCCTACTTTTGCAATGTTTTTAGCTCCTGCAAGTTTATTATTTTATGACAACATAAAACTGCACTTATGGCTGGGCGTGGTGGCTCATGCCTGTAATCCCAGTACTTTGGGAGGCTGGTGCAGGCGGGTCACCTGCGGTCAGGTGTTCAAGACCAGCTTAGCCAGCATAGTGAAACCCTGTCTCTACTAAAAATACAAAAAATTAGCTGGGTGTGGTGGCACATGGCTGTAATCCCAGCTAGGGAGGCTGAGGCAGGAAAATCACTTGAACTCAGGAGGCGGAGGTTGCCGTGAGCCAAGATCGTGCCATTGCACTCCACCCTGGGCAACAAGAGCAAAACTCTGCCTCAAACAAACAAAAAACTGAACTTAAATGTATTCATAGGAGGATAATTTATTATTTATTTTCAATAAAATTCTGTCTCTTGGGTAACTCATTCTCATACAATATGCTCTGCGAGCTAATGTATAACAGAAACCATTGATTAATTCCATTACCTTTGCTTTCTCATGTGTTGACTTTGTACATCCAGTTTTATCTATAATGATATTATTTAGGTTAGCCTGTGTCGTTTATTTCATGTATTATATATTGTGACCACTCAGTGTACAAACTCATTAGACAACAACCTTGTAAAAGGTTCAAGTGTTCCAAACTTCATACCATTCACTTGCAGTGACACTTGAAAAGACAGGATTCTAATCAGTCATTTTGTTTCATGACTTTTCTCTAGGATTCTTCCTAAATATAAGGAAAAGCAATGAAAAGAGAAAAAGTGAAGACCCATTAATTTGCTTAGTTATTTTGCTTAGGGCTGGCACTACATATAGCAGTGTATATATCTCATTAAATAAAATAATAAAAAATCAAATGCAATTAACTGAACTAATATGAAGGGACAAGATAAATGCTATATCCTAATAGAATTCCAATGCTAACAACTTCAAGCTCTAGCTGTCTTATTTGTGGAGTAGAGCAAATAAAGTTAAGCTAAAGAACCAACTAATGGATGATTAATGTTCCTTATTAAATTAGATGGAAGAATATAACAATGTTAGTTGTTAGCAAGTCACTGGAGTGGAGAAAAAAATAGAAGCTTTGACAAGGATAAATTTTCTAGAGTTTTATTTTATAAAGATAGTGAATATAATTACCCAGAGAAATGGAGTTTTGTCTATTATTGACTAATTATGCCTATGATTTTATATGAAACTATAGTTTATTATTTAGGGTTGCTTCTGCAAATGGATAGTGCACTGCACCTAGGTTATATACTTACATGTACATAGTACACGTTATATGTAAGGTATTTTATGATCTCATCAGAAAAGCCTTTATAGGTAAATTTGATTTAAAACTCATGTTTAGCATAGTATTATCCAAATCATTTGTCATTTTCCTTTTTTAGCATTATCTTTTATACTATTTTAAAATAATTCTTTTCTTTATGAAACTGATCACGACAAGATGTAGAAAACCAAATTTTCCTCAATATTATATCTGAGAATCTGCATTAGTGCATAATTACATGTAATCAAGCAAAGAATTTAGAGTGTCCTGGAGAAAGATTAAAATGTCTTGGTGCTGGAATAGCTTATGCTATAGGGCAGACAGTATAATCCACATTAAATAAAATGAAACACTACCAATATAAGTACTTGAATGTTACTTGATTCCTCTGCTTTCTTTCATCCCCCAGTCTTCTGGAGTTTATGAATAGGTGGTACAAGAAAAGGTAATTAAGTCTTCTTCAGTAAACTTGAATGCATACTGAGTAAACAGGTTTTTATATTACATCATATATATGTCTGAGCGTGTGTGTGTGTGTGTGTGTGTGTGTGTGTGTGGAGAGAGAAGAAACAACCAATGCATCATTACTATTACTGCCTTAAAGTTAGTTATCTTTATGTAATTTTTAAAATTATTTTTAAAGTTAGTTAAGAGCACTGTTTTATATATAACACATATAAACTTAAGTAGAGGGACATATATGAGTATATATACATGAACATATGTATGTGCACACATATGTAAACATACACAAATTATGTGTAACCTTCCGACATTAACTTAGTCCATTCCAGATGATCTTTATTTCTTTGTGTATATCCAGGTTTCTGATGTTACAAAAATTATTTGCCAACAGAACATCAAAATACATTTTTTTAGGGTAGGTGTCTTAGTCCATTTGCTGTTGCTATAAAATAATACCACAGATTAAGTAATTTATAAAGAAAATAAATTTATATCTTACCCTTCTGGAGGCTGGGAAGTGCAAGGTCTAGAAGCTGCATCTTGTGATGCTAACTGGGACTCTCTGCAGATGCTTCTTGCTAACTAGGAATCTCTGCAGAGTCCCTGGGCAGCAGAGGGCATCACAAGGCAAAGGGGCTCACAAAAGAGCCAACCTGACTTTTCTTTTTTTTTGAGACGGAGTTTCACTCCTGTTACCCAGGCTGGAGTGCAATGGCGTGATCTCGGCTCACCGCAAACTCCGCCTCCTGGGTTCAGGCAATTCTCCTGCCTCAGCCTCCCGAGTAGCTGGGATTACAGGCACGCACCACCATGCCCAGCTAATTTTTTGTATTTTTAGTAGAAACGGGGTTTCACCATGTTGACCGGGATGGTCTCGATCTCTTGACCTCGTGATCCACCCGCCTCAGCCTCCCAAAGTGCTGGGATTATAGGCTTAAGCCACTGTGCCCGGCCCCAACCTAACTTTTCTAACAGACCTAGCCTCTTGATAACTAACCCACTCTCATTAACCCATTAATCCATTAACAAATACATCCATTAACTCATTAACTCATTCATGAGAACAGAGCCCTCATGGCCCAATCTCCACTTAAATGCTCCACATCTCAATACTATTAAATTGGTGATTCATTTGCACATGAGTTTTAGAGGGGACAAATACTGAAATCATAGCAGACCTACTGCTATGAAGCTTACATATAGAGAAATTTACATATAGAGAAAACATCCTTCAATAGCGGAGAAGTAAATGTTTTCAGACAAAATGTGAGTCAGTTTCTCACATTTTATTGTATGTGTTTTTAGTTTTTTGTTTTTTGTGCTGCGACTCTAATTACATTATATAATTTACTATTGTCTCATGGCCCTTGAATGTTCTGTTCTTTAATTATACTCATATTTTCTTTTTGTTTTTGAGTCAGAGTCTCACTGTGTCGCCAAGGCTGGAGTGCAGTGGTACTATCTTGGCTCACCGCAATCTCCATCTCCCAGGTTTAAGTGATTCTCATGCCTCAGTCTCCAGTGACTGGGATTATAGACATGTGCCATCATGCCCAACTAATTTTTGCATTTTTAGTAGAGATGGGGTTTTGCCATGATGGCCAGGCTGGTCTTGAACTCCTGACTCAAGTGATCCATCTGCCTTGGGCTCTCAAAGTGCTGGGATTAACAACATGAGCCACCCTGCCTAGCCAAATACACTCATTTTTTTTCTTGAATTTCAATTTTGGTAAATCTGTTGATCTACCTTCAGGTTTACTGAATTTCTTGAGCTTTGTCAAATCTACTGATGAGCCTTGACATTGTTAGGTTTTGTGAGTACAGACATGTAAATTATACAGTTTAGGGGCCAGGTGCGGTGGCTCAAGCCTGTAATCCCAGCACTTTGGGAGGCCAAGGCAGGTGGATCATGAGGTCAAGAGATCGAGACCATCCTGGTCAACATGCTGAAACCCCGTCTCTACTAAAAATACAAAAAATTAGTTGGGCACCGTGGTGCGTGCCTGTAATCCCAGCTACTCAGGAGGCTGAGGCAGGAGAATTGCCTGAACCCAGGAGGCGGAGGTTGCGGTGAGCCAAGATTGTGCCATTGCACTCCAGCCTGGGTAAGAAGAGCGAAACTCCGTCTCAAAAAGAAAAAAAAAAAAAGAAAAAAAAATATATATATAATTTAAACATACAATTTTTGTGATAAACATGCTTTCGATTTCCAAACTTTATTCGCAAGCGTGTAAATTAATAGAAATTTTACTGCATTATTTGAATTATGACATTGAGTCTTAGAGCAGCTTCACTAAAATTATAATTCAAATTACTTAATATAATGTATGTGAAACAAAATATCTGACACATAAAAATACCTAGGAATTTTCTATAAAATTTGACACTTAAATTCATGATTTTAAGCAAAGAAAGACACCAAAAGAATTGTTAAGTAATTGTCATTCAGTATTAGGTTTTTATATCCATATTTACTTATTTATCTTGAAAGAGTACACAAGGTTTCTGGATCAGAAAACAGATTATTACTTACAAAGCAACGTAGTGCCAGTTCTCTGAGTGGTGTGACATTATAAAAGCTTGATATTATGCTGCATGTGCATCGAAGTTGATCCACAGAAAAGGAACCACAAATTATGAGATCCAAAGCTTATTTGGAGAAGCGGTCTCATCTGCTGCTCCTTCCTTCTAGAGAGAAAGAGGCCTTAGCCATCAAATATAGACAAATCCTCTGGAGAAAAAATGGGAAGGTCTCCAGGTTCTTATTACCCTTTTGGTAAATAAGAGTAGGAGAGATAATGTTTTATATTCTAGAGGAATTTACTATTTATTTCTTCCAAAATGTTTCCTCTTTAAACATCTGACCATTTATTGTGCTGAATAAGCTCTTAACTATGCAGAAATATGAAAATACCAGGAAGCATTGTCTCTTAAAAATGATAAAACATTAAAAATGATTAATTAGATTTACAAAGGCTGGATCCTTTGAGCATTGTTAATTCTTAACAAGTTTATGCATTTTATGATCTAGAAAATAATAGTAAAACCACACAATTTAGACCCACTGTTCATAAAAGAGACTCATATCCGGAGATGTATGAGAACACAAAATTAGAATAGCCCAAGTTAAATATTTAAAGAGCAAATCCACATAGGTGAAATAAACATAATATTCTACATGCTTATTATTACTAAAACCAAAGCTATGCATTGAAATGACACTTAAAATTATGTTAATTAGGCCGGGTGCGAGTGGCTCATGCCTGTAATCCCAGCAGTTTCGGAGGCGGAGGCGGGCGGATCACGAGGTCAAGAGATCGAGACCATCCTTCTCATTATGAAACCCTGTCTCTACTAAAAATACAAAAATTAGCCGGGTGTGGTGGCGCGTGCCCGTAGTCCCAGCTACTCGGGAGGCTGAGGCCGAAGAATCACTTGAACCCAGGAAACGGAGGTTGCAGTGAGCCGAGATTGCACCACTGCACTCCAGCCTGGGCGGCAGAGCAAGAGTCCATCTCAAAAAAAAAAAACAAAATTATGTTAATTCAGATTATTTTATTTCAGAAAGCTCTTCTGCTCTGCCAGGGTTTAACAAATAATATAAATGCTGCAAAATTCATTGTAATTTTTGCTTAAATGTGCTAGTATGTGCAGTAAGCATATGAACATTTTTAATATTTAAAAATGAAAACTACTCTAAAGAGAATTTCCATGTACTGGATGATACTTTTGATTGATAACCTAAATTAGCATTTTACCCCACTGTAAATTAAATGAAGCACAAATGTAAAATAGGCTTATTTGTTTTTAAGACTAGAGAAGATTTCAACCAAATACATCTTGTAAGCTTAAGAATTTGTTAAATTCTTTCTCTTTAATAGAACATTCGAACTTTGTATTTTTTCATTTAGTATTTTATTTGAATATTATTTTCCCATTGTTTTAAGCCCTCTAATGAAATGTAGATTTTTGACCATGGTAAAGTAATATTCAGTGTTTATTTAATAACCTTAAAAATCCAGAAATTTCTTCAGAATCATCATAAATGGTCAGTCATCATGCTATATAATGTTAGTGTTAAAGGAGCATTCTCACTATTTATATTTACTATATGACATAACAAATATTTAATTAAATATCTTAATATCCAATTTAAAAAAATTAAAAGAGAAATAACTTTTGAAAAACATTTTAGTCTGTAAGCTTATCAGCATTTAAAAATTTTAATTATAGAGAGAAGCTCGTGATAAAAATGAGATATTATATTTAATTTGCCCAAGTGCTTAGAATTTCATCCACTTTCTTCTTATATCAATATTTTTCTTTCATTTTATTCATAGTTTATTTTGGGAATGTGTCTTGATACTTATCTGTCACAATGACAGTGGGCATTTTAATTCCAATTAGTCTGGTTCTCTCTGTTATTTTCCATAGGATGTTAACAATGGATCAATGGATCCTCCTGAGATATATTCTCCAAGCGTATCTTTTATCTCTGATACCTGTAGGAACTTTGTGGGAGGCAGTTTAATTCTATCATTCCCATAAAATCACAGAACTTCTCCCTTAGGTTAAATATCAAAAAATCATTAAGAGGATAAAGACAAAGAGCTTATGCATACTAGAGTCAGTGTGTAAATAGACATGAAAAACTTAGATTGAAAACCCGCGGGTACTCAGGATGTTAGGAAGTGTTTAGCAGTGAAAACCTGTTAATAACAGAAGAGTCCTTTAGAACAGCAGGGTAGCCTCTTTGAATTACCCAACTGAAAACTGTTCTCTATCAGACAGAATTAAAGTGGTCTATACAAATGGTTTTTACAATCAGCATAATACTTTAAGGAGCAGGAGAGAAGACAGAGGAAAGGCATGCAGATTCTCAAATGTGTGAAACACAGGTTTTTAGGTCATAGCTTGAAGAAGAGCTATACCTTTCTAAATTTCAACATTTATGCAAATTAGTGCAGCGTTAGTTGACACAGAAACAACCATAGCAAAAGAAAACTTTTTGATATTCCACAAACCAGGCCACATTCTCTTTTTCTTAGAGTTCCGATTCAGTGAGGACAGTCACACATAGTTATTGCTTTTAAGCAAGCAATTTGCATGTAGCAACTTGTTCAATAATTATAACACCTTGAGGAATTGCCATACTGTCTTCCACAATGGTTGAACTAATTGACACTCCCACCAGCAGTGTAAGAGTGTTCCTATTTCTCCGCATCCTCTCCAGCATCTGTTGTCTCCAGATTTTTTAATGAACGCCATTCTAACTGGCGTGAGATGGTATCT
>CM052667.1:4254894-4337687 GCA_028533165.1 Leontopithecus rosalia | reverse complement strand
ACTGTTTACAATAGCAAAGACCTGGAACCAACCCAAATGCCCATCGATGATAGACTGGACTGGGAAAATGTGGCACATATACACCATGGAATATTATGCAGCAATCAAAAATGATGAGTTTGTGTCCTTTGTAGGGACATGGATGAATCTGGAGAACATCATTCTCAGCAAATTGACACAAGAACAGAAAATGAAACACTGTATATTGTCACTGATAGGCGGGTGTTTTCTTGTAAAGAAAACCACTCATAAGTGGGTGGTGAACAATGAGAACACATGGACACAGGGAAGGGAGTACTACACACTGAGGTCTATTGGGGGAAATAGGGTAGGGACAGCGGGTGGGGAGCGGGGAAGGGATGGCATGGGGAGAAATGCCAAATGCGGGTGAAGGGGCAGAAGGCAGCAAACCACACTGCCAGATGTGTACCTATGCAACTATCTTACATGTTCTGCACATGTACCCCAAAACCTAAAACGCAATAAAAAGAAAATGAAATAATTATAACACCTTATAAGGTAGGTATTACTTTATCATTTGGTTCATTTAAAAGATGAAAAAACTAAGATACAGTACACTTTCCTGGATCACCCAAAAGAAGTGGAAGGGACAATATCTACATTTAGCACTATGATGTAAATACTCAGAGTGACTTCACATTAAAAAACGTGTATTCTGGATAAAATATACAGTAAAACATTGATGCTCTTGTACTGAAATCATAGTAAAACCTTAGATCACAATGCATTAACATAGAATTAAGTAAAAATAATTAAAATTCTCCCTTTGAGAACTCAGTAAGGACCACCTTCACCCCTAGCAATCTAACAAACAGCAAAGAACAAATTGAGGAGAAACTTGAGTCAGAAGCAATGCGAAATAAAACACTAAAGTGAGGTTCCCATGAAGACAAAAGCCAATATCAAAGATGTTCAGAATTTTTTTAAAGAAATTATGCTTTCAATAATATAGTACTTATAAGAGATCACAAAAATTATGGAAACAAAGAAAATTTCTAAGATATAAAAGGAGGCATTAAGCAAATACAATCCAAATTGCATAGCTCATGAGGTAAACTTTAATAAATAAGTATATCAACTATAAAATAGGAAAATAGTGTTATAAATAGGATTACTAAATTATGATGAAATTCACCAGGAAAAATTTATAATTCTTAACTGGTATATATCTAATAAAGTAGTTTTATGCACCCAATAGAGTAGTTTCAAAATATATAAAGCAAAACTTGATAGAACTCAAGAGAAATTGTGTAAACTATCAGGATAGCAAGGAATTTCAACATTTCTCAGTCATTCATGGGTAATTTGGAAAAAATAGTGATAGCTATATATAGAATTCCAAATTCAAAAATTTGATAATCTATATACTTATTTGTGTACAGAGTACACAAAGCAAAAATCTTTGTTAAATATTAAATTTTTATGCCAAATGATATATTCTTAGACCACTATTCAATGACAAATAATAAAAATAAATTAAATTTACCAGAGTTCTAAATCAGTCATGTATCAAAGAAGGAATTGTTGCAGATACTAAAAAATAATTTGTTTAGTCTTATTGACCATAAATAAAAGAGAAGACTTAATAGGCTGAAGATTTTTCTAGTTCTCTAGTTTTCCTTAGTTCCTTCCAACTTACCTTAGCCATTTCATTGATATACCCAGAAGTGGGTTTCAATATGGTTACTAGCCGGGCGGGGTGGCTCACGCCTGTAATCCCAGCACTCTGGGAGGCCGAGGCGGGTGGATCACGAGGTCAAGAGATCAAGACCATCTAGTCAACATGGTGAAACCCCGTCTCTACTAAAAATACAACACATTAGCTGGGCACGGTGGCACGTGCCTGTAATCCCAGCTACTCGGGAGGGTGAGACAGGAGAATTGCCTGAACCCAGGAGGCGGAGGTTGCGGTGAGCTGAGATCGCGCCATTGCACTCCAGCCTGGGTAACAAGAGTGAAACTCTGTCTCAAAAAAAAAAACAAAACCAAAACCATATTGTTACTAGATTTCTTGTTTATTCAACATCATGATCAGGATATACATGCATACATAATTACATAGGCACGTATATATATATATATATATATGAAAGAAGGTTCATTAAAAACCTTCTCTCAACAGTAAGAAAACAACAGTAAGGAAACAAAATTTTTAAAAAAATACACAGATGCCTCTTTAACATATGAAAAGATGTTCTATATCATATGTCAAAAGGGACTGCAAATTAATACCACAACTTGGAAGCAAGCAAGATTTTTTAATAGGTGAATGGAAAAACCGGTACATCCAGAGAATAAAATATTATTCAGTGCTAAAAAGAAACGAGCCTATCCAGCAATGAAAACAACAGTGGAGAAATAATAAATGCATGTTACTAAGTGAAAGAAGGCAATCTGAAAAGGCTAGGTGCTTTATGATTTCAAATATATCACATACTGAAAAAGACAAAGCTCTGAGGACAGGAAAAAGATACGTGATTGCTAGGGTTTGGGATGAAGGGAGGAATAAATAGGCAGAACACAAAGAAGTTTTAAGGCTGTGAAGGTATTCCCTACAGTGCTTTAATGTACGTACATTTCATTACACGCTTGTCTGTAACTACAGAATGCAGAACAGCAAGAGTGAACCCTGATGTCAACTATTTGCTCTGAGTGATTATGATGCATCAATGTAGGTTCATCAATTGTAACAAATGTAGTACTCTGGTAGAAATCGTTGGTAATGGGGGAAGCTTTACATGTGTAGGGCAGAGGTATATGGGAAACCTCTGTACCTTCTTCTTAAGGTTGCTGTATATCTAAAATTGCTGTAAGAAAATGGCCGGGCATGGTGCTCACGCCTGTAATCCCAACACTTTGGGAGGCCAAGGCAGGCAGATTACTTGAGGTCAGGAGTTTGAGACCAGCCTGGCCAACATGGTAAAACCCTGTCTCTACTAAAAATATCAATACATTAGCTGGGCATGGTGGCGAGTGCCTGTAATCCCAGCTACTTGAGAGGCTGAGGCAGGAGAACCGCTTGAACCTGGGAAGTGGAGGTTACAATGAGCAGAGATCATGCCACTGCATCCCACCCTGGGTGACAGAGCTAGTCTCCATCTCAAACAAACAAATACGAATGTATGTACATACATACATACGTACAGTAAATAAAGGTCTTCATAAAAACAACACTTATTCTTAAATTTACAATGTACTAAGTTTTCTATTCTACAATATTCTGGTCTACTATATTATAAAATGTTAGTCATGACCCACTGAATTAATCTCAAAACATACTAAATAAATGTGTTATAGCTCTTACTTGTAGCTCTTCTACAATCTCAGCAGCCAGTGTTCCACTTGTGCCTCTCCAGCTCACTCCCCCATTATAGCTACCACTTCAACAATTCTTTGTGCGATCTTCCAAAAATGTCTCCTGGGTTTTTACCACCTATACATAATTATGCACAACCTCACATCTTCATATCCCACCACGCTCAAATTTGATCCCAGGGTCTATCTTTCTGATCATACTCTTAGAGTTACAATAAACCCTCTTGCTGTTCTCTCTCCTTGATATCTGTCTGGAAAGATCCCAAATCTTGCTAGAAAAAACTTTCCACCTATTCCATTGCTGCATCAATGCAGTCGTGTTGCTGGGCAAAAACAGATAACTTTTGATTTGTGTTAAATTTAAGACCACTAATTTCATGCATTGATTTATTAGTACACAATCAAATGATAACTTTTTCTCAATTAAGAAAGTAGAAACCCTCTTATAAGGGCATGCCAAAGCTACTACCAGCAAATCTGTGGGCTTACTTTCATATACACATATGGACTCTGCCTTCTCTCCAAATATTACATATAACTAGCACGTTTTTATCTGATAAGCAAAACCCAACACTTGTGAACTATTCTTTCTCTCACTTAATTAATGATAGGCTTTTAGCAGATTTCCCTTTCCTCAATCAAAGAAGAGTGACACTTAGTCTCAGAATGAATATTTTTGAACAAATGAATGTAGTTCTTGCTATAATCTACAGTTAATAAAATGGATAGAGGAGATGTGAACATTTATTGCTGAGTTTTCGATATTTGTATATCGAGGTTTTCAAGTCAAAATATATCATTTAAATATGTATAACTTGGCTCAATATTATATATCCTAATTTTGGAAAGGATGAATTAATGCAGTGGAATGCCCCCTTTAGTTGAACATTTTTCCCTTGGAGCTGTCTCCTCCGTTCATTTTCATAATGTCACAGAAAGCAATCAATGTATTGTCTCCATGTTAATGGACATAAAACTTGTTCCACCTCCATAATGCATGCATGAGGTTTTATTATTTGAAATTTACTGAGAAAATTACAGTAAAATTATTGATGTTCCTATCAGTTTGGGTCTAAGCCTATAATTAATAGTTTGGTTCTTGTCATTTCAATGGAGAAAATCAAATTCTAAGCTAATTAGGTAGGGGTAAGCCATAAATTACTGTTAAACTTAATAGAAAATCTGGTTTTAAGACACAGACATTCAGAAGTTTAGAAAAGAAAATGCATTCACAGTACTTTAGCTGACATTTGGAAATGTTTCTCTTAAAAGTATGAAATACATTGCTTTATTATACAAATATAATGCACTAGAAACCATAATTTATCTTCAGTCAAAGTAGTCTGTAATTAGCTGATGCTTTCTCCTGATGTCACAACTGGAGGCTTTGGTGTGTT
Organism: Leontopithecus rosalia; assembly: GCA_028533165.1. Taxonomy (NCBI): domain Eukaryota; kingdom Metazoa; phylum Chordata; class Mammalia; order Primates; family Cebidae; genus Leontopithecus; species Leontopithecus rosalia. Next base: position 4,332,954 of record CM052667.1, on the reverse strand, counting down.
TTATTTTTCATTACAGAGATTGTGTGATTCCATTGGGCAGTGTGTTTGGAAAACCTAGCGTTTTGTCATAGTTTGAAAAACCTAATGTTTTGTCATAAAGCCGTGTTTGCTTTGCATGCTATGATCACAAATAATTAGATTCTTAAAAGTGATTCAGTTTTCACTATTAATCTGTTGTTTTATATAAGTTTGTTTTATATAAAACAAAGAACAGATTAAATAATAGTGAAAATCGAGATCATTTTAAATAAAAGATCATTGATAAAAGATGAATGTTTGATTCTCTTGTTTCTGAGTCTCCTGAATTTTAGATTTCTTTGAAATAATTTTATGTTTGCCAGAAAAAAAAATGTGTGCAAGGTTTGTTCTCTCTCTCTCTCTCTCTCACTCTATCTCTCAGGAATTTATTGGCCTCAATTATATTTAAGGGATAAGATGTGCGTATATTTTAAATAACCTTGAAAAATTACTTTGCATATTTTTTAGTTTTTATTAGTCTTTGCTTTACATTGATATTTGGGTTTACTAAATTAGTCTGTAAGGTGGAGGGGGAAACAATGTTAGTACCTGCCTTGGATCTACTAAATGCCTTATAATTAAAGAAATGCACAAACATCTAAACACATGTGCAGACAGACATACCATGTGGTCCCCCAGTTTCCCCTGATTTCTTTCTACGTCCTGATCAAGAAACAAGGAGTGTCTTAACTGCCTTGTAAGCCCACTCAGCTGCAGGATTTTTCTCACTGGCTTGAGCCCAAGCCAAAGCCTTAAACACTCCCAGGCACTGAGAAAAGTATCCAGGTTATTGCCCAAAACACCAAAAGAAACTACCTCGGGCCAAATTATTTAAACTTCCATATAAACTCCATACTCTGACTCCCTTTTCGGGACATATGCAGGCAGAACATCCTTTGTCTGCAGACCACCTGAGGATATCTGCAGCACTAAGTTACAGAACAGACATACCTTGCTTTATTGTGCTTTGAAGGTTTGTGTTTTTCACGAATTGAAGGGTGTGGCAGCCCTGTGCCAAGTAAGTCTCTTGGTGCCATTTTTCCAATTCACTTTATGTCTCTGTGTCACATTTTGGTAATTATGGTAATATTTTAAATTTCCTTCTTATGTTTGTTACGGTGATGCGTGGTCAGTGATCCCACACCCCTGTCAGACAGCAAATTTAATCAATGTTATGTGTTCTGACGGCTCCATCAACCAGCCATTCCCCCATCTCCTGTACTCAGTAGAACTTATTCCTGGGAGCCTACCTATTAGATCTAGAGTTAGAATTTAAATGCCCAGATAACCACTATTCACATTCCCAATATTCATATAAATATTTTTATTTAACAACTCTGCAGATTATTTTAATTTATTCAGTAAATGTGGATCAAGTTTCTATTATAATCTAGTCATTGCTGTTATTTTTGGTTAAAAATGACAAATAAGACATACAAATTTGTTTCTATTATTTCGATACTAATAGGAAAGTCAGACAACAAATACATTTAAAAATAAGTATATAAAACGTCACAGGGGAATAATTGTTTAATGAAAAATAAAGTGAGGTAAGGAAACTGAGAGTGACGCTAATGATTATTTTTAAACATGTTAAAAATAAGTATATAAATGTCACAGGGAAATAATCGTTTAATGAAAAAAAGTAAGATAAGGAAATTGAGAGTAATGCTAATGATTATTTTTAAACATGTGGCAAAGCAAGTCCTATCTAAAGAGATGTAATTTGAGCAGAATAGGAGAGAGCAAAAAGTGCAAACTGGGCAAATTCGTCAGTTGTACCGGATTCAGTGAGTAACGAGTACAAACGATCTTAAGTAGAAATTAGTTTGTCATGACGGATGAATAGCAATGTCTCTAACTAGAGTACAATGAATCAGGAGAACCAAGGGTGACTGGGAAGCCAAGGCCACCCTTTGGGGATGCAGTTGGCAGTGGAGAGAGGCTGTTTCCATTTTGGGACACCGCATCCTCTACATTGTGGCATATTTATTATCTCAGATTCTGCTCACTACATGCTAGCAGAGGACCTCACACCGCAAACAAATGCCTCTACATATCTCTAAACACATTATGAAGTGGCAGGACTGCTCCCTCTTGACAACCACCAAATCACCTCAAGTCACCATAATGGCATTGAATTTGGTGCTATATATTATACAAAGTCATTGGTGGGTTCTGCAGCACTCATATGACCATTTATATTTATATTTAGTTCTTTCTACTTTATTTTTTAAGGAAAAATATATTTTTATATTTTGAAAAAATGAGCCAGGCTTTTTATGGGTATAGGCTCTAAACAAAAGAGACTGAAGGAACAATAAGTCACTGCCATGGTACAGGTAAGAGACAAGTAGACTTAGATGGTAGCGTTGGTGGTGGCAAGAGGAAAATGCACTGAAGGAAGAGCAAATAGGTTTACTAAGTATCAGGATACACAATGTGAAATGCAGGGAAAACTCGTGTATAACTCCTCAGTGTTCTGTCTGAGCAACAAATGAGTGGTAACGTCATTTACTGTAGTGGCATAATGGGAAATGAGTGCTTTGGTGGAGAAGAATCAAGAGTAAGTGTTGTGTTGAGACGTCTCTTAAGCATCTATTACGAATATGAGTTTGTTTTGATATAAGAACCTGGAATTCCAAGGAGAGGACAAGAAGGTAGAAATTATCTTGGATGTTTAAAAGGCACGTTACTATTTTTCCAATGGTACATTTGAATCCAGGCAAGTTTAGTGGACAAAGTCGCGGACGTATGAGGTGACGCAAGGAAGTGCACAAAGGTGAAGGTGAGGGTTAGGAGTTAGGGGTTAGGGGTTAGGGTTAGGGTTAGGGTTTAGGGTTTAGGGTTAGGGGTTAGGGTTAGGGGTTAGGGTTAAGGGTTAGGGGTTAGGGGTTAGGGTTAGGGGTTAGGGTTAGAGTTAGGGGTTAGGGTTAGGGGTTATGGTTAGGGTTAGGTGTTAGAGTTAGGGGTTAGTGTCAGGGTTAGTGTTAGGGGTTAGGGCTTGGAGTTAGGGTCAGGGTTAGGGTTAGGGTTTGGGGTTAGGGGTTGGTGTTAGGGTTATAGTTAGGGGTTAGGGTTAGGGGTTCGGGTCAGGGTCAGGGTTAGGGGTTCGGTTTAGGGTTAGGGTTAAGTAGAAGCAAGGACAAAGTCCTCATTGTAGTGGGTTAGGGTTAGGGTCAGGGTCAGGGTCAGGGTTAAATAGAAGCAAGGACAAAAAGTCCTCGTTGTAGTGGAAGTGAAGACAGAATGTATGGCTACATTTGTAGAGGGGTGGTTGTTATATATCAGTAAAGAAGAAAACAATTTTATTTGAGATTGCTTTAAATATTTCACCAAATGAGAAGCCAAACCATTCAGCCTTAGAAAAGAAAAGGAGAGGCCGGGCACAGTGGCTCACGCCTGTAATCCCAGCACTTTGGGAGGCCGAGGCCGGTGGATCACGAGGTCAAGAGATCGAGACCATCCTGGTCGAAATGGTGAAACCCCGTCTCTACTAAAAATACAAAAAATTATCTGGGCATGGTGGCGCGCACCTGTAATCCCAGCTACTCAGGAGGCTGAGGCAGGAGAATTGCCTGAACCCAGGAGGCGGAGGTCGTGGTGAGCCGACATTGCGCCATTGCACTCCAGCCTGGGTAACAAGAGCAAAACTCCGTCTCAAGAAAATAAAAGAAAAGGAAAGGAACATCGGGGTTTGGAGACGTGAGAAATTTTGAAATAGTCACCAGGGAAGTGTGAGAAAGCTACTCAACTATAAAAACAGAGACAGAAGGGAGTTCTGGACCATTATTTGGATTTGCAGTCATATATTTCAAGAGAAGTTCCTTCCTATAATGTATTTTTTTCTTTAGCTGTGTTCAGGTGCTTGCAGGTGTATAGCTGATGGACAGTTGGGTTTAAACCAGAGTTGGAGTTTTTCCAGGCAAGTGAGACATTAAGAAAAGAAGGGTGGCAGCAGAGCTGAGGATTTAATGCAGGATAATGATTAAATAATGATCGATCAGAAAACCTAAGCTGTATAATAAAGAAATGAGAACTTGATTTCATAATGGATAATGGACAGTGAGAAAATTATAAGATCAAGTGTCTGGATATCCTGATGGGGACATTTTGCTGAGATGGCAGTGTTAAAAGAGGTGGGCTAGGAAGATGGACGATAGGAATCAGGGAGGGCAATGATTGAAATAAGGTCTGGGATAAGGTGCGGTTATCAGCAGTCGTAAGGCTTAGGATGTGATACTAGCGTAGGTTGCTGGGATAAGTTAAGCCATCACTAGGGAAGAGAAGATGGAGAAAGTGGAAGTCGGGGCAGTTCAATGCAGTGGGGAAGGAAGCATGCCACATGTATACACACATGCATGCACATGCAAACATGCACACTCACACACATTTGCATCTTGAGCCAAAGATAAGATCTAGTAAGAAATAGAAACCGACTATAGATAACTGTGGTCAGTAACAGTAGCCAAGGTGCTATGAAGTCATCTTCTTTTAACAGAGTTACTTTTACAAGGCAAAGGGAATGACAATATTCTTGAAGAACTGGTGATTATCAAAGAGAGCATCAGCTTCACCTCCAACACTTGTGGAAAATTTGGTGTGGGAGAAAATGCTATAATCGCTTCCTAAAAGAACTTTAGGGCAGACGGGATCATTTAGGAAATAGAATATCACTCAGAAAATTAGCTTAGGAATTATTCTACAGGACTTCGGAGAGATTATTTGGTTATAATATTTTAAACCTATCTAGAAATGACAGAGCACATCATCAGATATTGCGAAACATGTTAAAATACACTGTACATTTTCTGTCATGATCTGTCGAAGCTCAGGTTTCTCAGATACCACAAATTCTTGCATTTATATATTTTTTTGGTTTTCAAGTATGCTTTTAAGTATAGACATTAACTGGGAAAGCATCTTTTGGAGAACTATATAAGTCTTAACCTTACAGGAGTTATTATGCTTAGAATGACACCTAAGCCCTTGCCTTTCAAAGCTAGATTTAGAGACTAGAAGTATCACGATCAACTAGAGTCTTGCTTAAGTGCCATCTGCATTTTGACAAGGTCTCCAGGTGATTTGTTTGCATTTTAAGAAATAAAGGCCGGGCGCGGTGGCTCAAGCCTGTAATCCCAGAACTTTGGGAGGCCGAGGCGGGTGGATCACGAGGTCAAGAGATTGATACCATCCTGGTCAACATGGTGAAACCCCATCTCTACTAAAAAAAATAAAAATAAAAATTAGCTGGGCATGGTGGCGCGTGCCTGTAATCCCAGCTACTCAGGAGGCTGAGGCAGGAGAATTGCCTGAACCCAGGAGGCGGGGGTTGCGGTGAGCCAAGGTGGCGCCATTGCACTCCAGCCTGTGTAACAAGAGCGAAACTCCATCTCAAAAAAAAAAAAAACAAAAAATCTAAAAAGCACTGTGTTGATGTGCTGTCTTAATGTAACATTGTGAATATTGTTAAGTCTCTTGGTTACCAATTCATCCATTCTTCTCTGCCTGTTGTTGATAGCTAATAACACTTCACCAGAACTAATCCAGATATGAGATACACAGTGTTGAAGATGCTTTCACCTAACACATTAATACCTAATCCTAAATCAGCTTTGACGTTTTGCACTCTTTAAATGCAGTGACAACTGCACAGTTGCATTCTTTCCAGGCTACAGTTCAATAATACATAGCGGTAACTCATCAGCCCTCATTGACAAATCAACTGTAGCAGTGGTCCCCAACCTTTTGGGCACAAGGGGCTAGTTTCAGGTGGGGTGGGGCATGGTTTTAGGATGAAACTGTTCCACCTCAGATTATGTGGCATTAGAGCCTCACAAAGAGTGCACAAACTAGATCGGTCACATGAACTGTTCCCAACATAGTGTGTGATTCTGTAAGCATCTAGTGTTGCTGCTGATCTGACAAGAGGTGGAGATCAGACTGGAATACTCACATGCCACTCACCTCCTGCTGCTCGGCCCGCTTCTGAATGGGCCGTGCACCAGTACCGGTTCATGACCTGGAGGCTGGGGACACCTGAACTAAAGCATCCAACCCAGTGAAAACTTCAGCAAAAGAATTGATTGTGAAGTATATTAGAACATATGAAGAGTAAAACAGGAAGCATGGAATACTAATGTAAAACTGTTATATATTATTATAAAGAATAACAACTAAAGAAGCAGCGGAGAAGGGATAACAGAAATAAGTGCTGTATGAGTGCCAGGTGAGCAGAGAGATATTGCAAAAACCTGACAAGATAGAAAAAAATAAATAAATGAAGAGAGTTCGGTGTATTAAATTATGTATATACAAATATAACCACTGGAAGAAAAATACACAGTTTCTCAAAAAGAATAGTGATCGAAAGACTCAATTGTCTAAAGTAGTCAGATAGTGCTGTCATGACAGAATGCCACAGACTAAGTGGCAGAAGCAGTGGGAATTTATTTTCTAAATCGGAAGACTAGAAGTCTAAGATCAAGGCACTATCAGAGTTGGTTTCTGGTGAGGGTCCCTTGCTGACTTGGAACCAGCTACCTTTTCATTGTGTCCTTACGTGTCCTTTCCTGTATGTGTGCTCATGAGGAGTGTTTCTTCCTCTTACAAGGATATAAGTTATACCAGATGAAGGCCCCAACTTCATGACATCACTTAAGTTTTATTACTTCTTCATAGGCTCTATCTCTAAATACAATCACATTGCGGGGGTCAGAGCTTCAACATATGAATTTTGGGGTCATCAAGACTAAAACCTTGTCTTATTTTTTCAGTCCCACAATTGTCTCTAAAAATGAGGATTTGTGGACAATATTTTATAGGCTTATATTTATTGTATAGGCTTATAAACTTCTTAACTCTTAGAACTGATTGAAAATTTTTTAATAAAACAAGTCTTTTTCTTTTTTACTTATAGGGAAAGGTAGTGCAAATTCAGTTCAAATACTTAAAACCGTGAAGAACTATCTAATTCAGGATATGAACATAGAAGTAAAATAGAATCTATAAGTAACACTTGAGAATAACAAATATTTTCTTTGGAGAATAACAGATATTTATTTGAGAATAATAAATATTTTCTTCAGTCTATTAAAAATGTGTTAATTTTCGTAAATATATAATATTGCTGAAACCATTACCATAAAGTATTTTAAAATTTTTTTTAGCTAATTGCTTGTGTGTAGATATTAACCTGTCTTCCCTGTCAAAATTCTGGAAGTTTAGGTTTCGGTTGTCTTCAAAGTGAGTCCAAGGAATAGGCTTAGTGGCTTATTATCTCCTCTGAGTGCCAGAGAATTCTCTGAACACATCTGATGACCGTGAAGTGGGACGTACCTGCTGCTTAATTCACTGAGTTTGTATTTTTAAATTGATCTCTTCAGGGATCTCAAGAAAAAGGTACCCTCAGTTCTCGGTGTTTGAAAAATAAGAAAACCATTTTGGTGGCAAAGAGAGAAAAGGGATGGCTTGTGAGGTCCCTGGAAAATGTAAATTGTCTCCTCCTAACACCTTCAGAGTCTTGTGGCACAAGCTGTTTCTGGTGTTTATTTCACAGTAGCCTAAGGTAGGCCAAAATTGCCTTGAAATATGTACTTCCAGTGTAGTATGGTTAAAAAGTTACATATAGCATTGCATAGTTCATATACAATAAGCACCATTACGCCCTAATTATGTAGATTTTAAAGGGCACACTAGAGCTAGTGCCAGCTTTCAGGATTATAATAATGATTCCATGGCATTACAAATCAATGTAGCAGTGTGGTCGTGGAAGTCATGTATAAATAGAAGAAGTGCTTTTCTCTGATTTACAGAAAATACTGTTTTGTTTTTTTAAGCTCATGTCTCTGATACTCAGCTTTTCAATTGGCAAGTCAATAATAACTACATATGTATGTCCTTTTTTGATATTTAAAATTGTATGGTCTATTCTTTTCCATTTAGTTTACAATCTACCAAAGGTTCAAGTATCAAAAGGCAGTTATGATGACTGAAGGTATTTTTGTAAGTTCCCACCTTTCTAGCAGAATTCATCACTAAGTACATGGTCAGATCCACTCTTTCAGAGGAATATGTTTTTTGTGTGTCAAAACTCTGGTGAACAGTTCATCTTATTTGTAAAAACCTTTGATGTAGGATGCAATTATTTCCTGTAAAGTATTCCCTGATTACTGAGGTTTTAGGACTATACAGCTACACTGTGTGATTGTTTCCATACACACGTCCTCTCAGCTGGAACAGAGATTTTGCTTAAGGTTTTGAAAGAGTACGTTGTGAAATGAAAGCACATGTTTATGCAACATTTGCTAAGTGTTGGACAGTATGAAAATGCATTACTGGGTATATATCCAAAGGATTATAAATCATTCTTCTATAAAGACACATGCACACGAATGTTCATTGCAGCACAGTTTACAATAGCAAAGACCTGGAACCAACCCAAATGCCCATCGATGATAGACCGGACAGGGAAAATGTGGCACATATACACCATGGAGTATTATGCAGCCATCAAAAATGATGAGTTCGTGTCCTTCATAGGGACATGGATGAACCTGGAATCCATCATTTTCAGCAAACTGACACAAGGTCAGAAAAACACTGCAGATTCCCACTCGTAGGTGAGTGTTGAACAGTGAGAACACATGGACCCAGGGAGGGGATCATCACACACTGGGGTGTGTTGGGGATAAATAGGGGAGGGACAGCGGGGGGTGGGGAGTTGGGGGGAGAGAGCATGGGGAGAAATGCCAGATATAGGTGGAGGGGAGGAAGGCAGCAAATCACACTGCCACGTGTGTACCTATGCAACTATCTTGCATGTTCTTCACATGTACCCCAAAACCTAAAATGCAATAAAAAAGAATGCATTAAATAGATGATCATAACAACGCTTTTAAATAATATTATATCCCACCCTTTTAAAAAAAAAGACTTTACTTTTTAGAGAAGTTTCAAGTTCACGGCAAAATTGAGAGGAAGGTACAGAGATTTCCATTACGTTCCTTGCCCCCAATACGCACAGCCCCTCCCATTGTCAACACCCCCACCAGATCATTACCTTTGTTATTATTGATGATCCCACACTGACACATCATTATGATTGAAGTTGACAGTCTGTGTTAGGGTTCACTCACAGTACGCATACTCCATGGGTTTGGACAAATCAGAGGAACACAGAAGATTCCTAGGGTGGTGAAAATACTCTATATGTTGTTATAGTGCTTGATAACTGTCTGTCTATTTGTCCAACTGTCCCACCACACTGACTTTTCTTAGATAAAGAATATGAAGCTTAAAATGACTGTTATTTACCCAAGGACATGCTATTAAGAAATGGCGGAGCTGGAACCAAACTTGGAATCTTGACCCCAAAGGCTCTTTTCGTCATTTTTACTTCAGAAGTCAGTGTAGATGCAGTGCTTTTAGACCTTTCCAGTTATTTATACCATTTTTTATCTCACCATATAGTTAAATTCTTACCTGAATCGCTGTGTATTCCCAGGTAACGTAAGACTGTTATTTCCTGTGGTTTGATACGCCACAGAGTGAACGAGACTCCGTAAGATAGTTACTAGAGTGTCGATAGAATTCTGTAAAACTGAAATTCATGGCATTTGATGATCATAACGTACGTGTTGGCTTGGACTTGAAATAAGTTTCATCAGTTGATAGAATTAAGAGTGAAACAATCAGGCACATTGTTGGTGAGGAATAAGAATCACAGCTATATAAAGTTATTTCATAAAAAGCCAAATACTCACTGCTTTTTTCTGTGTAGTTGATGTCCTCAGATGGTAGAGTGTGAGACAGTATTTTATGGAACACACATCTGCTAAGCCAAGCCAAGCTTCTGTTCTCCTGTCTATGAGGCAGAGAGTTGAGGCCTCAACTGAAAACACTTTACCTCACTCATCTTTGATTGACTTTGTATGTCAATCCATTTAGGAAGAGTACAATTATCTGAAGGTGTACACATATATGTGTTTCTTCAAAAGCACAGTGAAAAGCAGACTAATCTTCAGCAGATCCTTTACAGGTCCACTGTTGGAGAGAGAGTACTTAGGGATCAAAATTGCATTTCCAACAATTTCTTGCCACTTTTAGGTATTCATCAAAGCCTTTTATTCATTTGAGGAGTAAAATATATTCAGACCTTATAATGCCGACTTTAGGGCATGTATCTTTTTGGAAATTATAGGATGATTGAAATACATCTTAGTATGTGTGACATAGAAAGCCATTTTGCAGCTTGGTTGATACGTTGGATTCTAGGAGATGTTTGAGTTCGCTTGGCTTACTGCCAAGAGTGCAATTAAACATATAAGTGATGAGTAGTAGCAGATGCCATTATATTTAATAAGACATGGGTCAAGTGAAAGTAGTGCTGGACCAATAATGCTATTGAACTTGAAGTTAATATCAATAATGCCTATCAACCCCAAAGTTACACTGTCACCTATATAACAAATTACATAGAAAAATATTATGAAGTGTTGAAGTATTATAAAAATTGACTCTACTTGTTATTATAAGATCCATGTTATTTGATTTAGATGGTAAGTATATGCTTTCATAATCTCTGAGTTGGATGCTAAAAATATTTAGTAGATAATGAGCCTCCTGTCAAAACTCATCAAATATTCTCTGAACATACGAATTTCCAATTCATATCACCTCCTCCTGGGCTGATTAATTGAAAATCATTCAGCTGAAATATTGTTGCTCTTCCCCCTGTACCACTGTTTTATCTACATGATGTGATCTGCATAAGAGAAAAAAATCCACGGTACATATTATTTCAAAAGTGGAGTATATAAAATAAGGCCATATATTGAAGACCTAATTAATCAACCAAACAATCCCGGGTATAAAAGTAAACATATAAAAAGGGCTTTTTGTGTTTCTCTTTAAAATACTCTCAAGATTTATATTTATGCATTGTCTGATCTAATGGCTTGTAGAATACATAGAACTCCTGCAGATCAATACAGCAATTTACAGACCTGTCACAGTGTATGAAAGTAACTCATTTAAATTACTCAAGCTCTCTTATAGGAAGTGCCTTCAAATTTAAATAATAGATTCCTAGCCAAAGGAAAGTTTGTCAAATGAATCTTTTTAGACATTATAGCACGAAGTGGAAAATACATTATTTCTGTAAAAATAATATTCCCCTAAAATTATTACAGGTGTTAGCATTGTAAATTTGGTGCAGTTTTAAAATTTCTAAAGCTGCTTTATATAATAGCCAATAAGAATACATATTAAGCCCCATTGTACAAGTCATTGATGTGTCAGAGTTTTAATAACTTGCCCAAATTGTAGATTAAGCTGATACCCATGTCTCCCTTTCCATATTCAGTAATCCTTTTGCTGTAACACATTATTTCTTTCACATTGTACCTCTAACACATTAAATAGATTGTGTTTTGGTCATCTTGAAGAGAGAAAATGCACTTGAATCTAAAAATAATATATGTACTCCACCCCGAAATGAAATTTATAATCTCATATGTAGAATTTGCAAAATAAGTAGGAAAGCAATGGCTAGTTTGTGTGGTTGAATAAACACCCTTGCGAGGAAGAAATGCTTTGGTGGAGACTTCAGAAAGTGAAGAAAAAGAAGATAATAACAAAGAAGTCTGACAGAATCCCATAATTTTATAGTCATTTATAAAAATTGTTTACTATGTTGTCCAAATGTAAGAAGTCCAACATTTTTGGCTCAGTACAGTTTTTCTAAACAAGTCCATAATTACTTTCTTTGTATAAATTTATTAAAAGTACAGATATAGTAAATTCTAGGGCCAGTCTTTTTAGAATAAATTGGCTTTTTTCTAAGATTAAAACTTGGTCATTTGGATTTACTCAGTTTCACTCCCATGAATTTTCCAAGGTGTCAGTAATGGAGCATATAGGGAAAGAAAAAAAGGATAATAAAGATGAGGAGAAGAGAATGATGAGAAGAAAGAAGGAAGGAGGAAGAAAGGGAGGGAAGAAAAGAAAGAATTAAAATGGGATAAAGATCAGTAGGCTAAAATTTTTAACAACTGTGATTATCACAGAGAGCTTTTGCGAGGTGGTTGGTTAACACGGAAGAGAGGATGAAGCTTGGCAGGACGTGGGAGAAGAGTGCAGTGGATGACCTGAGCTGTCTTCACCAAGCTCCGGAGACTCAGGGCTCACAGTGGGTTGTAGAAGATGCGAGTCTTCACAAGAAGCTTCGGTGGAAAGTACAGAGATGGATCTACCACTCAACCTCTTTGACACCATCGACAGCATCTGTGTCATCCACATAATACCAGTAAAAACAAAAAAATAGAGAAGGAGGAAAATCGAAGGGAGAAATAGGAACAGGAAAATCCATGGGGCTTTTAAAGCTGCAACAGTTATTGAAGTAACCCCCAAGTACACAGGCCAAGAACTTTTTAAACAAATATACACACTGGCCTTTTCAGAAAACCAGCTCCTGGATTTATTGATTTTTTTGGAAGGGTTTTTTTTGTGTTTCTGTCTCCTTCAGTTCTGCTCTGATCTTAGTTATTTCTTGTCTTCTGCTAACTCTTGAGTTTTTTTTTTTAATCTTGCTCCTCTGGCTCTTTCAATTTTGATGATAGGGTATTGATTTTGGATCTTTTGATGCTTCTCATGTGGGTGTTTATTGCTATAAATTTCCCTCTAGACATTGCTTTACATGTATCCCAGAGATTCTAGTATATTGTGTCTTCATTCTCGCTGGTTTTGAAGAACATCTTTATTTCTGCCTTCATTTCGTTGTTTATCCAGTCAACATTCTAGAGCCAGTTGTTCAGTTTCCTTGTAGTTGTGCGGTTCTGAGTTAGTTTCTTAATCCTGAGTTCTAATTTGATTGCTTTGTGGTCTGAGAGACCATTTGTTATGATTTTCGTTCTTTTGCATTTGCTAAGGAGTGATTTACTTCCAATTATGTGGTCAGTTTTAGAGTAGGTGTGATGTGGTGCTGAGAAAAATGTATATTCTGTGGATTTGGGGTGGAGAGTTCTGTATATGTCTATTAGGTTTGCTTGGTCCCGATCTGAGTTCAAGTCCTGGACATCCTTGTTAAGTTTCTATCTCGTTGATCTGTCTAATATTGACAATGGAGTGTTAGAGTCTCCCACTATTATTGTGTGGGAGTCTAAGTCTCATTCTAGGTCATTAAGTACTGTATGTATCTGGTTGCTCCTGTATTGGGTCCATATATATTTAGGATCGTTAGCTCTTCTTGTTGCATTGATCCTTTTACCATTATGTAATGCCCTTCTTTGTCTCTTTCAATCTTTGTTCATTTAAAGTCTATTTTGTCGTAGACTAGAATTGCAACTCCTGCTTTTTTGCTTTTTTTTTTTTGCTCTCCATTTGCTTGGTAAATCTTCCTCCATCCCTTTGTTTTTAGCCTGTGTGTGTCCTTGCATGTGAGATGGGTTTCCTGAATACAGCACACCCATGGGTTTTGACTTTTTATCCAATTTGCCAGTCTGTGTCTTGATTTGGGCATTTAGCCCATTTACATTTAAGGTTGATATTGTTATGTGTGAATTTGATCCTGCCATTTTGATGCTAGCTGGTTGTTTTGCCCATTAGTTGATGCAGTTTGTTCATTATGTCAATGCTCTTTACCATTTGGTATGTTTTTGGAGTGGCTGGTACTGGTTGTTCCTTTCCTTGTTTAGTGCTTCTTTCAGGAGCTCTTGTAAGGCAGGCCTGGTGGTGACAAAATCTCTCTGCAATTGCCTGTTTGTAAAGGATTGTATTTCTCTGTCACTTAGGAATCTTAGTTTGGCTGGATAAGAAATTCTAGGTTTAAAGCTCTTGTCTTTAACAATGTTGAATATTGGCCCCCACTCTCTTCTGGCTTGTAGGGTTTCTGCCGAGAGATCCACCATGAGTCTGATGGGCTTCCCTTTGTGGGTACTCCAACCTTTCTCTCTTGCTACCCTTAGCATTTTTTCCTTCATTTCCACCCTGGTGAATCCGACGATTATGTGTCTTGGGGTTGCACTTCTTGAGGAATATGTTTGTGGTGTTCTCTGTATCTCCTGGACTTGAATGTTGGCCTGCCTTGCTAGGTTGGGGAAGTTCTCCTGGATAATAATAGACAGAACACGAGCCAGATTAATAAGAAAAGAGAGAAGAATCAAATAGATGCAATAAAAACAATAAAGGGGATATTGCCACTCATTCCACAGAAATACAAACTACCATCAGAGATTACTACAAACAACTCTACGCACATAACCCAGTAAACCTGGAAGAAATGGATAAATTCCTGGAAACTTACACCCTCCCAAGCCTAAGCCAGGAAGAAGTTGAAACCCTGAATAGACCAATAACAAGGGCTGAAGTTGAGGCAGCAATTAATAGCTTGTCAACCAAAAAAAGCCCAGGTCCGGATGGGTTCACAGCCAAATTCTAGCAGACACACACAGAGGAGCTGGTACCATTCCTTCTGAAACTATTCCAAACAATACTAAAAGGGAATCTTTCCCAAATCAACTTTTGAGAACATCATCATCCAGATACCAAAACCTGGCAGAGACTCAACAAAAAAGAAAAATTTCAGGCCAATCTCCATGATGAACATAGATGCAAAAATCTTCAATAAAATACTTGCAAGCCAATTGCAACAGCACATCAAAAAGCTTATCCATCATGATCAAGTTGGCTTTATCTGGGGAATGCATGGATAGTTCAACATATGCAAGTCTATAAACATAATTCACCACATAAACAGAACCAAAGACAAAACCACATGATTATCTCAATGGATGCAGAAAAGGCTTTCGACAAAATTCAACAGCTCTTTATGCTAAATATTCTCAATAAACTAGGCATCAGTTGGAAGTATCTCAAAATAATAAAAGCTATTTATGACACACCCACAGCCAAAATCATACTGAATGGGCAAAAACTGGAAGCATTCCCTTTGAAATCTGGCACTAGGCAAGGGTGCCCTCTGTCACCAGGCCTATTCAATATAGCATTGGAAGTTCTAGCCAGAGCAATCAGGCAAGAAAAAGAAATAAGGGGTATTCAGTTAGGAAAGGAGAAAGTAAAATTGTCTCTCTTTGCAAATGACGTGATTGTATATTTAAAAAATATAGGTGAGTGTTGAACAATGAGAACACATGGACGCAGGAAGGGGAGCATCACACACTGGGTTCTATTGGGAGGGACTAGGGGAGGGACAGTAGGGTGATGGGGTGGTCAGGGAGGGATAACATGGGGAGGAATGCCAGATGTAGGTGATGGGGGAGATGGAGGCAGCAAACCACATTGCCATGTGTGTACCTATGCAACAATCCTGCATGATCTGCATACGTATCCCAGAACCTAAAGTACAGTAAAAAATATATTATTTAAAAAAAGAAAATAAATAAATTTTAAAAAATTAAACAAACATGCACCCTGGAAAATGTGCATTTATCACATCAATGATGTACAGATACTCATAAAAATTTCAGAGTACGAAATGTGTTACCTACCCAAGACCTTGAATGCATTGGAGTTCTTATTAGTAAAAGCATACAACTGAACAGTGCCTTCATATTTCTAAATAAGAGTGAGTTTTGTCTAAGAATTATGTGATGAATCAATCAAAATATCAAAAAATATATTTACCTGGGAGGTCCAGGAGGACTGGCACTATAGTCAATAGAAACCTTCAGAAAAAAAAAACAAGACAAAACATCTTTCAACAGAGGAGCTGATTATAATGTCAAATTAGAGGACACATTAACTATGTAGAAAATATAGTAAGACATACACACATAGACACATCATTCTCCATGTGAAGAAATATAATCTTCAGTTGTTGATATCACTTCCATGAAGGTATTAAAAACATGGTTTATTTGGTTTCACAATTCATATTCAAGTTATAGGCCTATAGTTCTTAACCCTGATTTTAAAGGAATTATATTAAATTGTCCAGTAGCAAGGTGCAGACATTGCCTGTTTTTGAAAGTGCTCCAGAACTGTCTATTATGTAGCTAAGTTTGAGAAATAAAATACAATATACAGTAATATAAAGAAAATACAGGCCAGGTGCGGTGGCTCAAGCCAGTAATCCCAGCACTTTGGGAGGCTGAGGCAGGTGGATCACGAGGTCAAGAGATTGAGACCATCCTGCTCAACATGGTGAAACCACATCTCTACTAAAAATACAAAAAATTAGCTGAGCATGGTGGTGCGTGTCTGTAATCCCAGCTACTCAGGAGGTTGAGGCAGGGGAATTGCCTGAACCCAGGAGGCGGAGGTTGCGGTGAGCCGAGATCGCGCCATTGCACTCCAGCCTGGGTAAGAAGAGCGAAACTCCGTCTCTAAATAAATAAATAAATAAATAAATAAAATACAAATGTAAACCCTAGGGTTTCAGAAGGTAAAATTAATTAAAATTTAAAATACTAAGGAAAATTGAGATGACAAAGGCTGGGAGTTCAAAAATGAGAAGGTATGCAAAGGAAACTGCAGAAGGCTAGAAGGCTGCTCACTGCTAGGTCTGTCCTGACTGATTCATTCTGAATAGTGTCATTTTCTAGATATTGTTAAATAGTCTGAATTCTAACTTTTGTATGTTAATATCCTTCTGTTACAAAAATATAATACATTATCATTAGGGTTGATTTGAATTTTTTAATTTATGATACATTAACTTCTCGTACAGCTTTGCAGAATGTGCATGTTTGTTACATAGGTATACATGTGCCATGGTGGTTTGCTACACCCATCATAGGGTTGATATTTTTTAAAAAAATTTTAATTACATAAATTTGTACAATTAGCAGATAAAAAACACAACATTGGTAATAACTCTTTTAAAGGTGTGGAAAGAATAAGAAAAATAGTTTAAGTAAATTAATAGATGTCTAAAATAGCTAAGCAATTCTAGTAATATACATATTATTGGTTCAATTTAAAAATCAGCCAGAGTTTAAACTCAGGATAGATAAATGATTTAAATGTAAGACCTCAAACTATAAGAATCCTAGAGGAAAACCTAAGAAACATCATTCTAGATGTCATCCTTGGCAAATAATTTATGACTACGTCCTCAAAAACAATTGCAACAAAAACAAAAATTGACCAGTAAAATCTAATTAACTAAAGAGTTTCTGCACAGAGGAAAAAATTGGAATACAAAGTCTACAGAGTAAGAGAAAATACTTGCAAATTATGCATCTGAAAATCATCTAATATTCAGAATCCATAAGGAACTTAAACAATTCAACAAGCAAAAAAACAATCCTACTAAAAGGTGGGCAGAAAATAAGAACAGACACTTCTCAATAGAAGACATACAAGTTGCCAACAAATATTTAAAAAAAAACCCACATTACTAATCCCCAGACAAATGCAAATCTAAACCACAGTTAGATATCCTCTCACACCAGTCAGAAGGGCTATTAATTAATGGCCAAAAACCAGATGCTGGTAAAGCTGCAGAGAGAAGGGAATGCCTGTACATTGTTGGTGGGAATGTAAGTTAGTTCAGCCACTGTGTAAAGTAGCTGATAGATTTCTCAAGGAAGTTAGAATTACGATTCAACCCAGCAGTCCCATTACTGGATATACACCCAAAGGAATATAAATCATTCTACCAAAAACAGACATGCACTACTAGTATGTTCATCAGAGCACTGTTCACAATGGCAAAGACCGTGGAGTTAACCTAGATGGCCACAACAGTGAGCTGGGTAAAGAAAATGCGATACGTATCTGCCATGTAATACTATGCAGCCATAAAAAGCATGAACAGCAGCAACATGGATGCAGCTGGAGGCCATTGTCCTGAAAAACTAACGCAGAAACAGGAAACAAAATACTGCATGTTCTCGCTTACAATGGGAGCTAAAAAATGGCAACAGTAGACCCAGAAGACTACTAGAGAGGGGAGGGAGGAACGGGGGAAGGTTTGAGAAACTAACTGTTGGGTACTATGCTCACTATCTGGGTGATGGAATCAGTGGTACCATAAACCTCAGCATCACGTAACATGCCCAAGTAAAAAACCTGCACATGGACCCCTGAATCTAAAATAAAAGTTAAAATTACAAAATAAATGAAAATAAAACAAATAGTTGGTTTAAAACTATGACAAAAATTTATCTAGGGTTTAAACATGACTGCTGTTTTAGAGAAGGGACTTAAGTTGCAAAGCTGGCTGTTGCTTTTTATTTTAAGTCGGCAATATTAGCTTTTTAACTGTGCGCATATATTAATTATAGGGAAAATTAATATGGTTTAAGTAATAATTACATGTTGAACTCCACTTGCAGCTTAAAAATACGAACAGTCATTTGAAATTTAATTACTTATTATGTAAGGAGTCTGCAAATTTTATGCAGAAATTTGCAGCAGATGTGGGCAGAACCAGAAGCACTTCTGATCCACTTAGTGTGTGCAGTAACCGATCATACTCCCCAAGTGCACTGCTATTTTTTTGTGAGTGAGTTCTCTGTATGGCTATTACTAACCCATAATAAAATAGAGCTCCTGTGCTGGGAAAATTCGACTTCAAGAATTGCAAAAGGTTTATGGTTTGTTTGTGTTATTGGTATCCTTCAGTATCCTGCTTCTTTCATAGAGGAGAAATATTTCCTGAAAAGCAGAAGAGGTCTTCCCTAAGGCGGTATAATACTCTCTCATTTTCCTCTCAATTCTGATTTCCATTAAACCAAAGATAGGCCTGATTGAGTTGTTTGCTTTTCTGTTGATGGTTGCTGTGCTGCAGGCATTTCTAATTCTTGGTTACTTGTAAAAATATTATGACTTCTAATATGTATAATGACTTTTACTTGTAACAAGACTGGAATGCAGCAGGGATATATACTAGTGAGGACAGAAGCTTGGAAGACAGGCTAGAGTAAAAGCCCTTCTGAAAATTAGCTAGAAGAATAATATGCCTAAATCAGTTAAGAAGTAATCTTTTGGCCAAACAATAAAAGTTTTTACAGAGGGGGGAAAAAAAGGAAGAAAAAAACTTGTTATCATCTGAAAAGGAATTAAATTCACATTTAGGCCAACGCTTGAAGGAGAAGGAATGGTGAGGGATTCTCATTCACATACTCTCCTCTATTGCCAACCAAAACATAACATTCAACTGAATTTTAAAAGCTTTCTGTGAAAATACATTCCCAGTCTTCCTTGCTCACCTCAATTCTCCCTTCAGAAGCTGACAAGTGGGCCAGCTGTGGAGGCTCATGCCTGTAATCCTATCACTTTAGGAGGCCAAGGTGGGAAGATCACTTGAGGCCAGGACGTTGAGACCAGGACTGGGAAACATGACAAGTCCCCCTCTTTTAAAAAAAGCTTCATATTAGTTAGGTGTGGTGGCACAGGCCTGTAGTCTTAGCTAATCGGGATGCTGAAGAGAGCTCTAATTGGATCACTGCACTCCAGCCTTAGCGACAGAGCAAGACCCTGTCTCAAAAAAACATAAAGAAAACAAATGCTGGCAATACTGTAGTTGCGTGTCAGATGCTCTTTGTGTATTGCTGCCTATATCTCCCCAGATGATTGTATAATCCATTGTATAATGGTTCCCAATTTCCATTTGAATATTGCTGACTTTGAAAACCATCTCTCAGTCTTCTCTCAAAATCTCTAAGCCCCTGTATCCTTCGGCTTGCATATTTTATTAGCATGTGAAATTTAAGAAATTAACTCCTATACATTCTACAACCAACAAAAATTTAACTTTTGTTGACTCCACCTACAGAATTTCATAGTTTTGTTTCCTTCTCTCTATCAACTATGGCCATTACCCTGCCCTAGCCAATATCATCTTTTATCTGAACTAATGTAAGAAGTTTCTACTTAGTCTTTCTGAATACATTCTTGTCTGTGACTTCCTGCTTATCCCTTATGTGTAGCCAAATGCAAACATTATTTACATACATATATGTAATATACATATTCATAAATATATGTGCATATAATATACATACATATATAATTTTTTGTAATGTGTTATGTAGAGGATTTTTGTGTGTGTGTTTTCATAAGAGAGATTTTCTGTTGAATTCACATATACCTTTAAAAGTGAGCATTTTTACTTTAACCAGCCTGAACTTTTTTCTTTTGAAATAATAGAACAATTCTAACTCAGTTAGAATTGTCTACTTTTAGAAAATGTTTATTGCAACTGTTTAAAAGTAGTGTGATATTGAAAATACTCAAAGTATAACATTTAAAAAATGGTCTGTATAACGAGTTATATTCTTTCATTGGAATGCATGCAGACATTTTAAACTTACTCTGTATAAAGAGGTTTAAGGAAAGGGTATTATTTTACTATGCAAGTTTCTAGTGTTGTGATAGTGAAAAGTACCCATCCTCATGTTATTAATTCTGTAAACAGAACCACGTTATGATAAAGCTAAACTTAAGTTCAATAAGAACGCATATTCATCCATTTTTCTTCTAAGCAACTCTT
Source organism: Leontopithecus rosalia (assembly GCA_028533165.1). NCBI lineage: Eukaryota > Metazoa > Chordata > Mammalia > Primates > Cebidae > Leontopithecus > Leontopithecus rosalia. The sequence continues at coordinate 4,312,478 of CM052667.1, read as the reverse complement.
TCTCTAGTTTCAATTCACAAATAGGAGTTCATTAAAATATGAATACTCCAGATATAATGGATTGGAATCTCTGTGTCTTAATGGTCTAGTCTTCACATTTAACAAGTATGGATGATTAATTTTATAAATACTAAAGTTTAAGAAACTTTAGTTTTTAGTATAAAAAACTAGTTTATATATAGAATATAAAAGTATATATAGTATAAAGTTTTTATACTAAAGTCTATTTTAGACTCTTACTATTTGAAGTGCAGTCCTTAGATCAACAATGTTGTTACCACCTGGGAACTTGTTAAAAATGAAAATCTCAGCCCCAACCCAAACCTACTCTATCAAAAATGATGATTTAACAAATTTCTACGTTCCTTAAACTTCAGAAGCAATAATATAGATGATAATTTAGATCCATTTAACTCTGACGTTCATGTGGAAAGATCAGGTCTTAAGATTTCTATTAAACCCTTTTAACTTTAGGGCTTACACAAAATAACAGAGATAACTAAATAGCAAGGATTTTCTAGTAGAAATTGAAAGTGGAAAAAAATAAAAAATGTTAGAGTAGTAGCAAGCTAATCTTCGTTGTCTCAGAGTGATTACGGATGTGAATTAAAAAGATGTGAGAGAGATATTTTCTTGAAATAAATAGTGTCATGTCCAAAGTCGTAAAGTGGAGAAGGTGCCTAAATTACTGTGTTGAAATGCAAAGAACTCGATATGCCATATGTATTAAACATAACACAGGTTTGGGGGGGACAACAAAATATGGATCCTACATGCACAGGCTTATTCATGGAGAACCCTGAATAACCTGTGTATAGATTTAGACTGAAAGCAATCTAGACTTAGTGGAAAAATATTTTTCTTACAATGAAGAATAAATAATGAAAGAAAGAGTGTTGTAGACACTCTGAGGTGGAGAGAAAGTAGAATAACAAAGAGCAGTTAAGGGAACATTTTAGTCATTTGGGTGGGAGAAAACAAAGGCCGGAAATCAGGGCCAGAAGTGGGATGTAGGAGAAAATTTTGAATCACAAATGACAAATTAGTGCCAGGTAACATATCGCTGTTCATGGAGAAGTTGAATATAACAACAATTTCTTCCTGGAAAAATCCTGTCTGTGGAAAGCTTGGGCTGAGCACAGTTTGGAGGCATAGATGGAGATGGTGAGCTCACCCTCGGTCATGTGTGTTTGATTCAACGTGCGGTGGAGTCTGGGTCTGAAACTCAGAGGAGAATTAGGTCTGAAAACATAGGTTTGGAAGCTACTAGAATTTTGGCAATAGATGAAGTCATCATAGATAATTTCCTCTAGTAGAGCATGTTAAGAGAGAAAGCTAAATTTAGAACCGTGAGAAATATGAACGAATGAAGAGCTGGTGGGAGAAAAGGTGTAAAAGAGGAGAGTGACAATAAGAAACCAAGGGGTAATTTGGTGTCAGTCAAATAACACCAGCTTCTTCAAAGGGAGTGATTAAAATGGAAGTCAACTCAGGAGAATATTTTTTCTTTTCTTTTTTTGTATACTAGAAAAGAAAATTCAGCTTGTGTAGGAGTGATGAAGAATTGAATTGTGGAGTCAGTCCACTGACTTCAATGAAGAAAGAAAGAAAAAAAAACAGAAATAGATTTAGTATTCTGTGGCATGTAGAACTTTTTTTTTCCTTCCAGAAAGTTGATTATAATTTTTCTTGATTAGAGTCCTGCCTCTGGTTGCTGTTGGGTCTGTCCAATTCTTGATGCTTTTTCACAATCAGACCTAGACTTGATCAGCCAAAAACTTTTCTATTTTCATTTATTTTGCAGAAAATAAGCAATCAGGATTTGATACCAACAAATGTCATTTTTGACAGCTACAAAAACACTGTTTTTAACATAAACAGCTTAAATTTAAAACTCCTGACCCACTTACTTGTCCTGTGATCCACTTTATTGAAGGCTTTAATTTACACCTTTTTCAACAAACTAGTTTCAAATAATGTTTCTTTTCCAACATTTTCATCAGGATGTAGGAAAAATGCTAGTAAGTCAATTTTATGCCCTTTCTTTTCACAAGAGTTAGAAATTTCTATGAGAAAATAATTAGGCTAACAAGTTGCATTTTATACTTCCAGCTTTGTTTGTCTTTGGGAAAACACTGTAAACATCCTTTAACAAGAGAAAAAAAGGAATATTTTATTAGCTCCTGCAATCTTCATCTCTCTTAATTCTAACCAGTCAGTAAATTGAAGAAAAGCCAATGTGTTAAAATTATTTGATCAATGGATAAGCAAAAAACCGCATTTTTTTTCCATAAGCTCTTTGATGAAAATAAGTATATATCAAGGTATGAGATAACAAATTTCAATAAATCTCATTTATTTTACATATCATATTGTTTGATGCCAAAACAATATATCAAATCACATTCCATGACATAACTTCCTAAAAATAGTTATTCACTTTTGTAATTCTCCTGTGATTTTTAACAAACTACTGGATATCCTTCAGAATTTGTGAGGATATTCTTAGAATCTCCTAAGCACCAGAATCTTTCAGAAAACATAATAAAGATGGAGGAGAAAGGAAGTGCAACTCACCAAACACATCAAGTTTACCGACATCTCTCTCTTACTTCCTAAAAGCACTGTCAGCGCACCTCTAGGTGCTTTATGCTTTAATACCAACCTTTCTTCTCTCCCAACACACTATCAGCAGTTGTTTAGTATGGAGATGTCAAAAATATAATTTTCCATTTCTGGGAAGTATCTATCTCAAGCATGTGCCTCGAAACAAAATAAACAGTTATAAATGTGCTCATCTGTGAACACGCTTTCACAGAACCCTGGGAGGGAAGTGTCCAAGGAAGAGGGAATGGGAGAAAGAATTTTCAGGACTGCTGTGAATTTAGTAACTGGGAAGCTGAAATTTGACCATCGGTGCTGGCAGAATTTAGGTTATTGTAGACACTTAAAAGGAAAGAAAAGCATAGAAGCAGAATTGGTTTTAGCCTCGTGGGAAACTTGCTTGAGAGGATAATAGGAAATGCACAAGAAAAATATTAAGGACATAAAATGTCTTCAACTTGTGGTAAAAAAGTTTATTGTCTAAAGGTATTATATAATTTTGCTAACTTGCCAGTTTTTAAAATAGTTTGAAAAATATTCTGAAGTTTCCATATATAATTGTTGGCCACATATTTGTCATATAAAATTCTGTAAAGCATTTAGTTTGTATTCACAGGCAATAACTAGATGGTTATGAAAACCATTTTTATGAGGTGGTTTGTTCCCATTGTTTTAAAAATGTGGCTTCCTAAGGCAAACAGTTTTCTATAACAATGATAACTTACGTGATTAGATGTTTTCTTATAGCAGGTCATGAAATTAATTTTCATCTTAATTAGTGCCCACAGCAATGATTGTATTAATAATCCATTTAGCTAATTGCATTTTGTGAAGTTAGTTGTGTTGCATTTTGGACACTGCTGATTTGCCAAGGTCAGTATGTCTCCTCATCAGTATCCAGTAAGTGATGTGAAGTGATAATTAATAACATAGCTTATATTTGCAAGCCCTAGATTACCTACCTAGTCAGATTTCCTGTTGTAGCCTATAATTTTGTTCTTAAGGATCTTAATTTCAGGTCCCTTTTATCGCTGAATTGTTTATTTGGCCCTCACAGCCTGTCGTAGGCCAACCAAATTCACAAAACACCCAGTTGTTAAAGAGAAGGTCAGTAGATTCGTTTTCCGTGGGAATTAGAATTACCTGGCTAATCTTCCTTTTGTTTCCCATCAATGTAGTTCCTTTTCATTGGAAGAAACCTGTTTAGAAAGCCAAATTAGGGTCATGAAATTGCCTTGAAAAAGAAATTCAGAAATAATGTGATGAAAGAAACTTAAGATCATTTCATGCAACCATAATTCTTCAAGGTGTAAATAGAGTGGGTCTCATTTCTCAATCTAGACCAACTATGCAATTAGTGTATAAATTATTTAAAATGTCACAGTCTCTATTTTTCTAGAAATAGGAATCAAAGCACCACCCTTTCATTTAGTATCCTCTTATGGCTTTATAACTTCGGGTCCAGGTTATAAATAATCACTTTGAAATGAAAGAATTGAAGTCTTTATATCTTTCCCCACAGGCTATGCTTCCCAACTCTTTAATCATCTCTGCCAGTTCTCTTCAAAATCCATTGTTTCTTTTCAGCCTCATTTTTGGAACATGGCGGCAAAGAAGGGCCCAGCATTTTAACGCATTTCAGCCTCAAGTGCCTTTAGAGAAGTCCTCAGACTTATCCATTCCCACATCTAAAGTTGCAGAGGATTATTCACCTTGCCTTTAATGGTAAAACTTGCCAAATTTTGTTCTTTATGATGGTTTCTATGAGTAGAAAAAGATGAAAATAGGATGGTTGACTCAGAGCAGTTAAAGGAAACACGAGTTATTCTAAATGTTGAAGGAGGGTTGGCAGGAAGTTTAGACAAGCTTTCTTCAAAGAAAATTGCAAATTTAATTTTTCATGAATGGAGGGAACCTTATTTTCTCTTATTTCCTGATTCCTAAAGAATATGTATTAATTTATATGTTAATACAGAAAAATATAAAACATTTAAATTAAAACATCACTTCGGATTTTGCTTTTCACCTCGCATGCAAAGAGCTTGGAAACTATCACTACCCACCTTGAAACAAGAAAAAGCTGAACGTACTGAATAGCATCAATTTTTTAAGCCATGCAGAATCTAAGGTCACACAGTGAACTGTCATCTCAAAACTTTTTCTCAAACTGAGGAGAAAAGTGTATGCAAACAGTCCCAGCTAAGATCTGCTGACCTGGAGCAGAAGCTGCTGGCGTCATAAACCGGTAGATGTGGTAAAAACACATAAATGCTGATTTTGATAAACTGTTGGAAGACGGGTGTGGATTAGTGCGAGTGAGAAATTCCTAAAGACCATATAATCTTGGGGTGGCTTTGGGAGTGGGGCACACTTTGTACGCTTCACCTTGGAGAACCCAGTCAAGTTCTTACAGTGGTAGTCTAGGAAAAAAGTCCTCTCACATCTCCCATGGGGCGGGCAATAGAGTCTTGTGAAATATTCCAAGACCTTTCCATTATCACCAAGAGCTACTCTTCAAAATAAAAGACTTTTTTTTTTTTTTTTTTAACCTTTCTGGATTAGGTCTTTATCTTTAGATCTTTTTTTTTTTTTTTGAGACGGAGTTTCGCTCTTGTTACCCAGGCTGGAGTGCAATGGCGCGATCTCGGCTCATCGCAACCTCCGCCTCCTGGGTTCAGGCAATTCTCCTGCCTCAGCCTCCCGAGTAGCTGGGATTACGGGCACGCACCACCATGCCCAGCTAATTTTTTGTATCTTTAGTAGAGACGGGGTTTCACCATTTCGACCAGGATGGTCTGGATCACTTGACCTTGTGATCCACCCGCCTCGGCCTCCCTATCTTTAGATCTTTAACTCACCTCAGGAAAGAACATTTTTCTCATTTTAGCTCCCTATAGCCTTCCTGATTCTCTCTCTCTCTCTCTCAACACAATCACATACATATAATCTATAATCTAATATTACATATATAATATGATATGTAATCTATAGTCACAAAAGTTTCAAGGCAATAGACTAGTAATGCTTCAGGCAGGAAAAGGAGAGAAAAGAGTAGAAAGTGGAGCCAGGCAGGGAGTGGGTTATACTAGTGGAGAAACACTTGCGAAGGTCTCGGCCCAGAGACATGCGTTGAATAAAATATTAGATTTAATTGTAAGATTACAGACTGCTCCTTTTTAATCTTCTAAACCTTATCCCCATACCAACTGGGCTCCAGTATTGAAACAATGAATTATGACTGAAGGAGCTATGAGATGCAGACTTTCTCTAAGGTCTTAGTAAAGCCCAAAGTAAACAGGACAAAAAACTCAAGGTTTCAAGAGGAATGTGAAGCCTGTGGTGCCTGTAGCTGAGCAAACATTAAACAAAACCCAACTCCTAGCCAGTTTAACATATATTCTCATATTAAAGGGCTGTTTTCCTAAGATTCCATTACTCAACACAGCATGTGCAGTCTTCTACCAAAGATAAGGTATGCTAAGAGAAGAAAGAAAGAAGAATCTTCAGAAGAAACTAAGCAATCATCAGAATCAGACCCATATATGAGAAAGATGTTGGAATTATCACAATGAGAATTAAAATAACCATAAGTAATGTGTTACGAACTCTAACAGAGAAAGTAGACAACATGCAAGAACAGATGGTAAATGTAAGCAGAGGGATGAAAATTCTAGAAAGAATTACAAGGATTCTAGAAATCAGAATCAGTACTTTAACAAAAATAAAGAATAACTTCAGTAGGCTCATCAGTAGACTTGGCATGCCCAGGAAATCAGGGCACATGAATACAAATCAATAGGATTTTCCACAAGTAATATTCTAAGACAAACATTAAAGGAAAAACAAAATCAAAACACAGAATAGAACTTCAAAGAACTGTGAGAAACATGAGAACGAAACAGAATAATATTTCATGTATTATGGTAATAGCAAGAAACTTTCCAAAATTATTGACATCATACTGCAGATCCAGGAAGCTCAGGTAACAATAAGCATAATTAATACAAACAAAAATAGAAACAAGCAAAAATACAAGCATTTTTATATTGAAACTCCAGAAAACTTAAGATAATATCTTGCAGAACAAAGATGCTTTATCAATAGAGGCATAAGAATAAAAATCAGCAGACCTCTCATCAAAAATGATACAAGCAATACAAAAATGGAGTGAAAATTTGAAGTGTTGGAAAAGTAAAAATGCCAACATATAATTCTGTATGCAACAAAACTACCTTTTTGTTTTATTCTATTTTTACTTTTATACTTTAAGTTCTGGGGTAGATATGTAGAGCTTGCAGGATTGTTGCATAGGTACACACATGCCATGTGGTTTGCTGCCTCCATCCCCTCCCCGTCATCTACATCAGGCATTTCTCCCAATGTTATCCCTCCCCAACCTCCCTACCCCTGCTATCCCTCCCATAGCCCCCTGCCCCAGAACAGACCCCAGTGTGTGATATTTCCCTCCTTGTGTCCGTGTGTTCTCACATGTTGAACATCAACCTATGAGTAAGAACATATGGTGTTTGGTTTTCTGTTCTTGTGTCAGTTTGCTGAGAATGATGGTTTCCAGATTCATCTATGTCCCTGAAAAGGACATGAACGCATCCTTTTTTATGGCTGCATAGTATTCCATAGTATATATGTGCCACATTTTCTTTATCCAGTCTATCATTGATGGGCATTTGGGTTGGTTCCAAGTCTTTGCTATTGTAAACAGTGCCACAATGAACATACATGTGCATGTGTCTTTATAATATAACGATTTATAATCCTTTGGGTATATACCCAGTAATGGGATTGCTGGGTCAAATGGTATTTCTATTTCTAGGTCCTTGAGGAATTGCCACACTGTCTTCCACAATGGTTGCACTAATTCACACTCCCACCAACCATGTAAAAGCGTTTCCATTTTTCCACATTCTGTGCAGCATCTGTTTCCTGACTTTTTAATAATTGCCATTCTAATTGGCGTGAGATGGCATCTCAACGTGGTTTTGGTTTGCATTTGTCTAATGACCAGTGATGATGAGCATTTTTTCACATTTGTTGGCCACATAAATGTCTTCTTTTGTAAAGTGTCTGTTCATATCCATCACCCACTTTTTGATGGGGTTGTTTTTTTCTTGTAAATCTGCTTTAGTTCTTTGTAGATTCTGGATATTAGCTTGCAACAAACCTATCTTTCAAAAGTGAAAGATAAATAAAATCTTCTTCAATTAAACCATTGTGATAATTCTAACAAGGTAATGGGATTCACTGTCAGCAAATCTTTTCTGCAAGAAATGTTAACAGAAATTCATTTACTGAATGAAAATTAATTGAATTTCAGTTGAAATTAATTGAATTTAGAAACGTGGATCCACAGAAAGAATGAATAAGCATTGGAGAACAAATAAAGTATTTTATTTTATTATACTTAATAGTAAACTATCGCTGTCTATTAAATACCAGTGCAGTATTATTTTACAATGATCGCTGTCTAAAGTGTACTAACGTAAAACTTTATGTATTCAATATGGTGTTAGAGCAGGTGGATAATGATGTCTTTCCCAGAACATAGTTTGTGGCAGTGTTCTTTTGAAGCTGCCACATACATTCATGTACATTTCATACTTTCACTGTGCCACTTGTATAACAAATGCCAAACATTGCTTTGAAGATTTTGATATGGTTTCTGTGAAAAATAATTACATAATATGCACTTGCATATAATTATGAAACTCACCTAACCAAGATATCTGGTAGACAGATTTTTTTCAGGACCCTACTAAATTCTAGATCCTATTTTCCATATGACCAAATTGAACTTTTGATTCAAAATGTGACTTCAAAATAAAAAGAATCTATTATATTTCCAGTTCAAAGTCCATATGAGTTTGGGTCAGATTCCCACAATGCATCATTTTGGGTCATCATTTAGTGCCTTTACCCTAGCTCCCAAAACCTCAGGGCAGTAATAAGCCCTATATGCCTATGAAGAATTGATTTGGTTTGTTCTCCTTTGATATCACTTGAATAGTAAGCCTAAAGTGGTCAACAGTGAAATCTGTGTCATACTTTTCTACAGCCTCTATATTGACACTGCTTAGTCCCTAAATGAGCCAGTATCAAGAAATAAAGTGAATGTGACACGGATACATTTTGAAATTTATATCACACCCATCAGAATCTCTGTCTTGAGCTCCTATACGTCAGTTCATTCCAAACCATATCCTTTATGGATCTGAGATATTGAAGCAAAAGCATGCTGGATACTAGCAGAAGGCATGAGACACTTGGGTCAGAGACAAAGGGGTTTATGACTTACAGCATGACAAGCAGCATAAACTTCATATGCTGACCAGCTCCCCTGATGCTCCAGGCCTCTTGGGAAAACACAGAGTGGTCAGAGTGAATGCCATACACTCAGTGGGTCTGTGTCACAGGTGAACATAGCCACACTTAGGAAATCCCCGTCTTTTAAAATGGACTGCAAGCTGACCTCTTAGTTTTGCTCCAGGTGAACACATCATCTGTATTGTGCTAGGCAGTAAGCAAACCTGTCCTTCACAAAAATCCTTGAAAATATGTTAATATTCTGGGACAAAGTTTGTTAGGGTTTCTACCTAGAAGACATACAGAAATTTAAGAAACCAGTGGAGAACCATCTCCCAACAGCATAGTATGTGGCAAAGGAAATGTGCTGAAATTCAGATAAACTACTTATCTGAGTATCCAGGTTTACGATAAGCTCAATCAGGATCTCCTCCAATAAGAAGGCATTGTTTAACTTTATGTCCTTCAACTTTGCAATTGCTGACATAGTCAAAGATTTTTTACCAAATACCTCCCAGTAGGATGGCAGTTCTAGACTCAGCCTTTCTCAGACTACCGCTAGATGTCTGAAAATAGACTGCACTATCTACAAAATGATTGAGTGGTATAGCAGATTTTGAAAATGACCCTCAGCAGGGTTCCTTCAGCTTTCCTGTAGTGGAGGGATGTGGCACCTAGCATAACATCGTGAGCAAGAATATTATTGATGCACTGTCAGACGTGTCCTCATACTGTGTCTTTCACCACCATCACTGTTCATATTATTTACCCAGCTTCCTACTAGATTACTTGTTATGTTTGAAAAAGGCAAAGCTTCCCAGTTTTGCTATGCAGTCTCTCTCTGTCCTTATACAAAACATTAAATATGTAAAAGTCCCACAGGAAAGTTCTCATCAGCCTATGTGGCATTTTAAGTATTACAAATCCCCATTAAATTAGTACTTCAATAATTCAATCTGTTAATATTTTAATCAGACTTTTATTGATATACCATTGCCACTCTATGAATAACAAGTGATGGAGAGGGCAGGAGTAAAGCTGATCAATAACAGGAGCTTATTCAAGTGATCCTAAGTTGTGGAGTCTTTCAGTGAGGGTCCTGAGCTTGAATTGTCAGTGTAGAGACCACTTGAATAAGAGGGATGAAGAAATAAACAAATGAATACATAGAAAATAATGAACAGGAAAGAGGAAAGACGAGACTAAAATAGTGTCTTCGTAAGTCCAACTAGTATCCTTTTCTGTATATTTGCATAGGCTTCTATAAATTACATATTTTGGTCCATCTTCTGCAATTTTCTGAAATAATGTCTTTCTGAAGATTTCTTTCTCATGAAAGAATATATTAAATTACACTAACTCACGTTAGAGTTTCACATGTGAGTTCTGTAGGCCTTCGTTGTTGAGCTATCCTTGGAGGAGAGGCTGGGTGCTTTAGAAGAATGTCCATAAAATTACAACACCAAATGTGAGTCAAATATGATGATGTAAAATATACGGAATACAAGTAGAGCCTAATGGGTAGATTCAAGGCCTGGTTTAAATGCTGTGTGAATTTGTGTGTATAATTAGACTACTCAGGTTAGGGTCTATTTAAATGACGTGTGTTGTTGGCATTTATAATATCTCATTGTAGATTATTCCACTGGCTAAATGTAATCAGTTAGAAATACAAATGAATGTTAGAACCCACAGGTAGAGAAAAAAATGAGACCAGCTACATACTTCAAAATGTTGAAAAGGGACAGCTACAGAGATAGTAGTACCCAATGTAAAATGTGGGAACAATTATAACTAATATATCCACTTCCCAATGGACATGTCAAGTAAATCCACTGAGATACTGGGTTGTAGCAGAGAAGTTTAATTGTAGGACTGCCAAATGAGGAGCTGGAAGGAAACCTCAACTCTCTCTCCAAGGAGTTTGGAGCTAGGGTTTTTCAGTTTTAGAAGGAGCCAAAGTACTGAGATTGCTGAATGATCAGAGTCCAGGGTAAAGTCATAGGACAAGGAGGTGAAGAAATTGTATTCTCTTCCTGATTTTGTTTTTGTGTAGAAGTCTTTAAACTAGCTGGCATTTGCTGTTCTGCTGGAATTCAGGATTGCTTAAGCAATTCTTAAAGTCTTTTGCTTCTCATGTCAGAGATTCTATTTATAGGAATAATGGGGAAGCAAATAGTATCAGTTGATTCAGTTTGGATATCTGTCCCCACCCAAATATCATGTTAAAATGTAATCCCCAGGTGTGGAAGTCTACCCTACTGGAAGGTGTTTGGGTGATGAATCTCCCACGAATGGCTTGGGTCATCCCTTGGTGATAAGCGAGCTCTTGCCTTGAGTTCACACATCTGGTCATTTAAGTCTCCAACCCCTTGCTTCTGCTCCCACCATGTGAGATGCCTGCTCCCAATTCTTCTTCAGTGGCTCATGCCTGTAATGCTAGCACTTTGGGAGGCTGAGGTGGGTGGATCACCTGAGGTCAGGAGTTCAAGACCAGCCTGGCCATCATGATGAAACCTCATCTTTAAAAGTTAAAAAAAAAAAGAAGAAGAAGAAAAGAAAGCTTCTCAAGGTTCTCAGCAGAAGCTGAGCAGATGCTGCTGCTGTGCTTCCTGTACAGCCTGCAGAACTGTGAGCCAGTTAAACCTCTTTTCTTGTATATTACCCAATTTCAGGTATTCCTTTATAGCAATACAAGAACAGGCAAGTACACTAGTGTTACATGATTTCACATTATAAAGAAGTGAGTGCAAGTGTAACCTCACTAACATTTCATTTTAACTCTGTTTCTGTGCAGAATTCTTAACTAATGCTGTGACGGTGGCTTCACAATGCCCAAGATGCAAGGTTAAAACGGCGTGAGGTCAGTATAAGGTTTGTAGTCTAGGAAACCCTAAGAGAAGTCGTTAAGACTGGATAAAGCCTAGGAACCATCTAACAAGTGAATGAGTAGGGTTTTAAAAAGAGTAGAGCCATGAGCTTTTCCATAGGGACAGCCTGTTGTAAGTGCAAGTCATCCTGACTCCAGAAGCAGTTGGAAGCTGTAAAACTCGTTAATTTTTGACTAATCTCTCAAGTCCAGATCACACCTGCATCTCTAGGTATCATTTGAATTTGATAATGCTATGAGTATTTTCTTCCATTCTTCCTCTCCTTCTCTTTTACGCCTAACCAAATCTTCCATAACCATTTTGAAATTGCTAATCTAATCTTCAGGGAGTGATTTCCTACAGCACTTGAGAGAGTGCTTCTTAATAATGTTTTGAATTTTTTCTCTTTGCGAGAACCATTCAGTTCTTCTCTCCGATTCTTTGTTTTCGGTTAAGTGCGTCAGTCACTTTGTGGGACCCAAATTTAATAATGTTTCCTATTATTTTCCAGAACCATTTTCAAAGTAGTTAGATCTGACTTAAATTAATGGAGACACTTTTATCCATGTTTAATTGAGTCAATTTCAGCCTCTGAAACCTTCAGTCCCTTTGAACAGTAGCTGTCTGCTCTTAGATTTCTCAAAACGTTGTTTTCCATCATATCGAGAGATGAAAGTGTTTCCTAAACCGTAACTTATTCACTAAATAAGATACTAGCTTCTATTATTTAACTATAATTCACACTTTATATATTTTATATAATATCCTAGTATGCACATAGACACCCATGTAAACACACACACTTACACACTTTCCTTAAACAAAAGTTTCACTAAAAGATTTTTACCAATATTAACTTTTATGAGCTCTGATATTTTCTATTATGTTCTATTTCTTAAAAAAAAAACAACCTAGAATGCCTCCCACTAAGTTGATTTGCAGCTAATAATTATATTTCATCTGGCATTTGGCATCTGGCATGCTTCATCTGACACTGATCTGAGTGCCATGAAAGTTTTTCTTCTCTGCCAGGCACATGCACAGTTTCAGCTGAGGCCTAATTCCAAAGAAACTAGGTTCAATAATTTTTTTGGCATTTGGATTTTTGCTGCTTTCTTGGATCCTTATTTGCCTGAGTAAACATTTTATCTCCAATATGACATGGACCTTTCTATTATTTGTATTTTTAGTAAAGCTATCCATGAATGGTTGCATAAAACCATATTTTATATTTTTTTGTATAAATATATATGTACCCAAGGTAGAAAAGCAGGGTTTCTGAAGGAATGTGATAGCAGATATACATCTTACTTTATGAAACAATCTTATTTTGGTCCCTAATAGAAATTAACATTTAAAATCACAAGAAAAGGGGAGGAAAGGAGGAGAGAAAGAAGGAAGAGAAAGGAAGACAAGAAAGAATAGACTCTAGACCGCCTTCAAAAAACACAACAGAAAGATTCTCTCCACCAGTATCTTAGCTTATGTCTCTCAATAGTCTTTGTGGGCAGAGGGACATATTTTCATCCGTTTCTTTATTTCCTTTGTACATTAGTTTAACCACTGTTACTATAGTAGAAAAATAACTGCTTACCGAAAAGCATGTGGGTTATATCGTTTTATTGTTAAATAAGTAAATCAAGTGAGGCTTCTAGCTGTTTACTCCTAAGTCCAGTGGGTTTTTAAATTAATGTATTTAATATCACATAACTATAAATAATACCTAAAACAATTGTTGGGAATTAGCTTTGCGTTCCTGGCTTTTTTAACAGAGCTTTGCTCTTGTTGTCCAGGCTGGAGTGTAGTATCTGGGCTCACTGCAAGCTCTGGCTCCTGTTTTCAAGTAATTCTCCTCCCTCAGCCTCCCAAGTAGCTGGCTTTTAAAATTTTCTTTAAAATGTATTTTCTGTTCTAACAATAATATCTGAAGTTACAATACATACAAAAGACAGGGATCATTATGAAAAATCTGATACAAATTTTATTTTAAATAATGCTCTTGGTAATTCAGTTTTTATAAACTTTCCAGCCAACTGCCTGCCACATATGATTAGATCATGAATGGCTTTGATTTATTATGTTACTGATGGCATACGTGTACAAAGTAACGTGTTAGCTTACCCTTTTGGTTAGTTTTGGTAATCTTATCAAAATCATCTCTAATGCAATGTTTATTTAGAGAAAATATAACGATTCAAGTTATTCGTGTGTTTTGTAAACAGTAGCTGAGGCAGTATTGGCTGTTCTAAATCTACGTGAATCTAAGCAGGACCACATTACCTGCAGCACGAGGCAGTGCACTGGGCATGAGCACAAGAATGCTGCTTCCAACGCTTCATTGCCTGGGGACTTGGGTGCTTCCTTTAGCTTTGTTCAAATATTGTACTATGCCCTGGATTTTCTACCCCAGAGACTGGTGAATATATAAGATCGGTGTATATATTACATGTAAGTTAATATATTTTTTCACATGATACAGTCCTATGGAGATTGTGTCACTTACCTAGTGCAGCATAGAAAATTCAAAGTATCATGATTTAACAGTCATTTATTTTGTGTGTACATTTTCATCAGGGCTTGGCAGAAAGAGTTCGTTTCTGCCCTGTCCACTCTGCTTTGTCTTGGTGGAAATGGTGATGTCAGCTAGGGCAGCTGAATTGGGGCCGGTGGATCAGATCCCACGGAGTTTCACTCCTTGCCTTGCACGTGAGTGCTGCTGCACTGTTCCTTTCTCTGTGAGCCCCTCCACAGACAGGGCGGCTACATTCAAGGGCAAACATAAAAGAGAAAGTCAGAAAAAAATGACAGGGGTGGCAAATAATTGGGACCAGTTAAAACTGCCCCAGGTATTATCATGTTTTTGTTTCGTGTGGGATCCTCTTCCACACTCTATCTTAGAAATCTGATAAAGAGAAGGATACACACTGAGAAAATAGGAAACTGGGTATTAATGTATTGTTATAGTCCACGCAGAGGAGTGACTGTGACGATGGGGATGGGGAGAAGGTGGAAATAACATGGATATTTAGAATGTAAGTTCACAGAATTCAGTGATTCATTTTACAAAACAGGGAAGATAATTAAGAGATCAAAAGCTAGGTGAATTGGGATGAATACAGTGACATTCATTAATCTGGATATACTGAACAAGACAAGGCATGATTTTGGGGAAAAAGAAAGGTAAATAATGAGTGAATAATGATGTTTACTTTGAAGTAACTGATAAATCTAGATAGAAAATGTCTAATAAAAAATTGGGGAAGAAAAGACTTAGAGCTCAAGAACTAAGTATTTACATTTAGAAGCCATTAGTTTTACATTGTAGATAGATTCATGTGAGCAAGGTTTCTTTAATGATGATATATCATGGGGTGAAAATAAGACAGACTAAAAAATTGAAAAGGACATCAAGAAAAAGAATCTACTGACAAAGGCCGAGAAGAGATTATGCAAAAGAGAAGAGCATTATGAAAATTGCCAGGCTGGAGAAACGCAAAAGAAAGGACACCTGGCTCTTCATACTGGATTTATTAATTTAGAAAGTGGAAGATACGTGCCGGCCGACTTCAGACATTCAAACTATGTCTCTCAAAGCTTTAAAAGGATGGAACAAACATCAACAAGAGGAAGAAGAAAGGAACCTTATGGTTCACCTTTTCTGCCACCATTTAAACTGGATTTAAGAGAGCACTTTTTTCTTCTAAATAATCTGCCCCAATCCTGCAAATAAGATTTTTTTTCTTAATGTATTCTAGTTGAGATTGGTGTACTCTTTACAAATGTTGGTGGGTTGTGAAGAGATAAATAGGTACAGCCAAAGCCAAGCAATTATTTAATTTGACTTTCGGTTTGTGACACAAAATCAGGCAACTTTCCTGCTTCTGCTCTGCCTCTGCATAGCAGAAAACATTTTTATCCCCAAAAATAGAAATGATATCAAAGATATTCCTTTCCTCGGAGCCTCAGAGGTTTTGTACTCCTCTCCAAGGCCCACCTTCTGACACAGAGTCTCCTACATGAGAACCTACTTAATGAATACAGGGTAGATTGTTATCTCAGGGTAACTCCAGGAATAAGCCTACTCAAAATAGCATTGCAGTAATTAATGGTCATTTGTTACTTTATCCTAAACAAAATCCTTTAGAATCCTTGTGAAACTCAAGATGATATGAATTACTTGCAAAAATGGCTTTTTAAAAATCAATATATTTAATAATCATTATTATGATAAAAATGTATGTTATAATAAAGTAATATGTATTGCACCAAATCGATTTTCAGAAGAGAATGGATTAACCTGAAGACATCCTGAAGTAATCAGTTGCTCATATCTAAAGATAAGACCATCATGACTGTGCTATCCACAAATTCAGATTAGTTCAGATATGTAGTGTGTATGACAGACATATTGTTCCCTAAGTAATCTTGCTGTTGATAGCACAGTATTATGAATGGTGAACAGCTCTTGGATACTCTAAGTAAAACCAAAGATAATCTCCCTAAATTTGTGTAAATATTATATTCTTTGGAAGTTTAGTGTATACCAAAATCATAGACAATTATTTGTATTTATATGTTAAAAAAAGATCTAGGGAGATCTCCATAATTTGGAGAGCTTTTCCACAGATACAAATGTCCAGAGGGTATTCAAACTTAGTTATTGACAATTCAATCATATGAAGCATTATTCTGTCCCAAAAATACCTCCGGTACCCTTGCTCTAAGTGCCTGTAGTATTCCTAGGTCATTGCAACAACAAAAACACCTCCTAACTTCCCAAAATGTTTTTCAGGGAGTTAAATAATAACATGAGGAACCTATATCTTGGACCTTCGATTTTTCAGAAAACACAAGACTCTTGTTGCTAGATATTTGCCTTTACTCCATACAATCTATATAAACACTGTGTCATAATACAGCAAAATAAGCTTAATATTTATCTCAGAGATAAATGAATACAATAAATGGTGAGAAACCTTTCTTAATGCATGGATCATAATAGCAAAAAGACATTTAACAGAATGGTAAGAAAAAATGATTTTAGTAGGTTTAGTAATTTTTTATAAGACCAAGTAATTTCAGCCAACAAAAGCGTATATTGCTCATGTATATAGTTTGATTGCTAAGGAAGGAGAAAGTGTGTAACAGACATTTTCAGGTTTATCAGGTGAAGCCAGTGTTAATAGAATTAGGAAATTTAAAGTAATGATGAAAATAATATTGGAAAAAGTGTACCTAACCTAAATTTAACATCCATTTAAAAGTTTTTAATAAAAGAATAAATTACTAGCTCAGTTTTCATGATTATACCCAACTGTTGAAGGAATATATTTTCTTCCCTGGTCCACAAAGGGGTGTAGTTTCAAAGGCAAGATCTTCCCAGCATCATGCCTCCACCCACATCTCCATCCGGGAGTTTAAAAGTCTTTGTTTGACTTTCGCGCACAAGCAAAAAAATCAAACATCAATCACTCCAGCAGAAGTTTAAAGGAACTCCTTTCATAGAACAGAAAATTTGAATGGGGCGGGAATTACTCCCAGGTTAAAAGTCCCCTTCTCCCACATCTGGGCAGACTCCATTTCTGGATCCCCTTCCACAACCTCGTGGGAGCTGCTTTCTCTGTATTTATTTCTTTCTCCCTTTTTTCTCTCTCTGCCTAAATAAATCACTTTCTGCAAAACTCTTTGGGGTCCAGTATTTTATTAAAACAAGCTCACCATGCCTTGCAGTGTCCTCCCTCCCATTCTTGGGTAAGTGAGAGACCAAGGGCCTGGAAGAACACATCATAGCAGGGAGCTGAGCCTCCCCTGCAACCTGGAACCCAGTCTCACTATGACTTCTGTGCTGCTTCCTGGCTAGTATTTCCATTCCACCCCCCCCACACCTCCCCACAACCTTTTTTTTTGTGGGGGGGTCAGTCCATAGTTCTAAAAATGTGGTATCATGAATGTATTATTTATTTAAGCTTTAGGAAAGAAACAGAATTTTTCAAATTTGTTTAAAATTTAACTTCTCAGTTTCAGGGTTATTAACAAACTTGTCTCATTTAGTATAATCTGCAAAAGTGATGATGTACAGATCTCCAAATGCTTTGTTCATGTTATTAATAAGTATAAATAACAACTCTAAGAATAGATTAATCCTCAGAGTTCATTCTTCTGGAACTTGTCTCACTATTACTGATAACTCTTCTGAGTTCACTCTCAGTTCAGTTGTCCAGCAAAAAGTAAGATTTTCTAGATAAATAATGTCAATGTTATTTTACTAAATGGTAAGTTGTCCATTTAAATTGCTGGGTCTACTTTAATGGACAGTTTTGTATAAAGCTAATAGAAAAACGATCTTATGTGTATTCATTACTTACATAATGTTAGAGAGCAGTAATTTTTTTTTGGATTATCTTGTTTATACTCTACAACAACTTTATGAGTTGAGTATTTCTATTCTCCCCCTAAGTAAGATTTGAAAGCAGAAACACAGCTTGAATTCTGAATCAAAATTACTTTATCAACAAACAAAACCCAAAATATGCTTCTTTAGATACCGCTTAACAAATTTTAAGCTTTTCAACATGTTTCTTAATTTTTTCAAAGATAATGTAGGAAAGTATTATAGCAAAAAGGAAAGAAGGCATAATTACTCAGTGCCTAATATATTCCTGCTACTTTAAATAGCTATTTATTCCATTTTCATTTCCTCATTCTTTCTGGGAAACATGTATTCAGTGACTATTTTATGTCCAGTCTATTCTTAGCTCAAATTATTTAGTAGTAAACAATGTTTTCTTCATGATGTTTAGTATCTAATGAAAGGTTGACAAGTCATTTTGATTTACTGTTAAAAAGTTATGACAGGATAATTTCAACATCAGGTAGAATCACAGAATGGAGAACCTAACTCAGGCAATGGGGCAGGAGAGACGTTCAGCAGAGGAGGTTGCTTAGACATTAACTTCATGGATGGACTGGAATCAATCGAGTTGCGAAGAATCCTGTTGCTTGGTTAACGCAAAAGCTTTCTGTTTGCCACCTAGTATGCACTTCGTAGAAAGGTCAGCCGGCCGGGCGCAGTGGCTCAAGCCTGTAATCCCAGCACTTTGGGAGGCCGAGGCGGGTGGATCACGAGGTCAAGAGATCGAGACCATCCTGGTCAACATGGTGAAACCCCGTCTCTACTAAAAATACAAAAATTAGCTGGGCATGGTGGCGCGTGCCTGTAATCCCAGCTACTAAGGAGGCTGAGGCAGGAGAATTGCCTGAACCCAGGAGGCGGAGGTTGCGGTGAGCCGAGATCGCGCCATTGCACTCCAGCCTGGGTAACAAGAGTGAAACTCCGTCTCAAAAAAAAAAAGCTTTCTGTTTGCCACCTAGTATGCACTTCCACAGAAAGGTCAGCTGTTTTTTAGGTCCACTTACAGTTAGGGATCCCCAGGACATTCAGAGGTATTAGATGAAGCAGGCTTTAGTGGGTTGGGACAGGGGGTCTCAAGAGTGGTGGTATTTTTAGAAAATCTTTTCTCTCCAATTAAAAGGCAAGACTCATAAGAAGACTATTTTTATACCTTTTTCAGTGAATAATACATTTATTTTTTCCTCTCTGGGAAAGCCTTTGGAAAATGTTTAATCCACATTTTTTTCCATGAGCATAAAACTGAGACTCTAAAGGGATATAGAAAAATATAATCTTCCCATGAAGGAAACTGGAAATTAAAAGAATCAGAGTGACTTCTCTAATCACATTTTTCTTTTCAATTAATTGTATGTCATACAATTTGTAGGAGTATGATGGAGCTATGCACTAGCTAGGGAGAGGATGCAAATGCCAAGTCCATGCCTCTCTCCGTAAAATAAGAACAATGGGAGGGTTGATATCTATGTGTGGTAAATTCCTTCTAAGAAAACAGTAATTCTTAGGGATAGAAGATGATAAATTCAAATGAACCCTGTTTTAGTGCAAAATAAAGTCACTCCCAAGTGATATGCCACAATACTAAAAAAGAAAAAAGCAGCATAATTAAACTCATCAGATAAAATGGGAAAAGCTGGAAGTATATTCTTCCAAGGATATGGAATAAAGAGTAAATAAGAAGACATCTGTTATTTGCAAATTATGTAAAATACATTTACTGGTTTACATACCAATATTAGATTTATATTCTTGTATCTGAACATGTGAATTATTCAAAGAATTTAAAGATATTACTTTCAGTAACATATAGATGTTCACATAAATATTTAATTTTTGTAAAGACATTTTTGCAATAGTTTCTTGTATCTGATTTAAGATTAGAGAGTAAGTTGCAGTATATACTAGCTTTCTGCTTTATTATCTGTTTTGTGAGTTCTGAAAATTTGCTTACCACACAAAAGAATCTGTGAATTGAGTGCAATATAGTGCAATTTTTAAAGCTTCCACAACTTCCTACACCTGATATCGCAGAAAACATTGTGAAATACTTGAAAACATTAATGTAGTTCTGCAATGTATCCAGGTGAATGTATTTTGAACATTAGACATGATATTGGATCAGGACATAAGAGTGAATGACATTGAACTGTTCTGTTTACTTTTGGGTTTTTGAAACTGCTTTGTACACACACAACACACACACACACACTTTAGACAACACATTTTGATATACATCATGTGGTAAAAATTAATAAATATTTTGATCTGCTTTATCATTTACTGAGCCGTCACTATACATGGCTCAATTATTCATTTGGTCAAAAGAGTTCAGCACTGAAATAAATGTAATGCATTGAGCTACACTTCCAGTTAACTTACTTTAAAAGTGATCCCATCTGGAAAGTTATTAAATTGAATTTTAGTGCTGGGACTTTATTTACAATAAAATTTTAACAATTTGTAACAATTCTACTGAACTTCGAATGCCCTTTTAAGAAAATAACTACAGTGGCCGTGCACGGTGGCTCAAGCCTGTAATCCCAGCACTTTGGGAGGCCGAGGCAGGTGGATCACGAGGTCAAGATATCGAGACCATCCTGGTCAACATGGTGAAACCCCGTCTCTACTAAAGATACAAAAAATTAACTGGGCATGGTGGTGCGTGCCTGTAATCCCAGCTACTCAGGAGGCTGAGGCAGGAGAATTGCCTGAACCCAGGAGGCGGAGGTTGCGGTGAGCCGAGATTGCGCCATTGCACTCCAGCCTGGGTAAACAAGAGTGAAACTCTGTCTCAAAAAAAAAAAAAAAGAAAATAACTACAGTGTGTCTTATGCTACCACTAAATATGTAATATGTAATATGTATATGTAAAACATTTTTAATATAGCCAATCTATTCCTTTTACATCAATGTAAATATTTTATTAGTATCCAACCCAAACTATGCTCATGATCTGGTAAGAATTTCTTGTCTCTCTAGCAAATTTTTCTTGCGTATTATGTTTTAGAATATTTCCCAATAGAAAAAATGCAAGAATCACATTAATTTTCAGCAAGAAATATTTATAGAAAAAAATGAAAGTTTTGTTTTAAAATACCTAAAAATGTTATGTAATAATACATTTGCCTCTACTTTTTCATTGTCATGTAAGGAAATAGGAGGAGGAGATTTAAATTTTCATCTTGGTCAAAATTAAGATTGGAACACTTTAAATAAGAATATTTATACATGGCCAACACACATGAAAAAATTCTCAACATCACCACTCATCAGAGAAATACAAATCAGAACCACAATGAGTTATCATCTCACACCAGTCGGAATGGCTGTTATTAAAAAGTCAGAAAATAACAGAGGCTAGCAAGGTTGCAGAGAAAAGGGAATGTTTTTATGCTGCTGCTGAGGATGTCAATTAGTTCAT
Organism: Leontopithecus rosalia; assembly: GCA_028533165.1. NCBI lineage: Eukaryota > Metazoa > Chordata > Mammalia > Primates > Cebidae > Leontopithecus > Leontopithecus rosalia. The sequence continues at coordinate 4,290,856 of CM052667.1, read as the reverse complement.
TCATTGTAGAAAGCAGTTTCTCAAAGAGCCTAAAACAGAACTGCTACTTAACCCAGCAAATTTCATTAATGAGCATAAAACCAAAGGAACATGAATCATTCTACCAAAAAGACACATTCACCCAAATGTTCATCACAGCACTACTCACAGCAGCAAAGAGTAAACTGGATAAAGAATATGTGGTAAATACATACCATGAGATACTATGCGGCCATACAAAAGAACAAAGTCATGTTTTGCAACCACATGGATGTTAATGAAAGCCATTATCCTAAATAAATTAACAGAAACAGAAAACCAAATGCCACATGTTCTTAATCATAAGTGTGAGCTATACATTAAGTACTCATGGATGCAAAGAGGGGAGCAATAGACACCAGGGCCTTCTTGAGGGTGGAGGGTGGGATGGGGGTGAAGATAAGAAAACTTCCTATCAAGTGCTGTGTTTACTACCTGGATAATGAAATCATTTGTACACCAAACCCAAGGGATATGCAATTTACCTGTATAAGAAATAAGCACATGTACTCCCTGAACCCAAAAAAAACTTGAAGAAAAGCATATCTAGCAACACACTCAGACATGTGATTTATTATTCTGTCTAATTATTTACTACCATAATCCTTCTCACATGGGTCACAAAGAAAAATACAAAATATGAGGAAATAAAAAGAGCTGTTTTACCTTTTTTTTAGTGTATCTTTCAAATAGACTTCCTTTTGCAAGAAAAGTTAACTGTGATCCCAACAGGTGGTTAAAATTAAAGAGTTTAACTAACTGTCCAATATTGTTTTGATATTTGTCCCTGACATGGTTTGGCTATATGTCCCCACCCAAATCTCATGTTGAATTGTAATTCCCAATATTGGGGGAGGAACCAGGTGGGAGGTGATTGAATCACAGGAGCGAATTTCCCCCTTGCTGTTCCTGTGATAGTGAGTTCTCATGAGATCTGATGATTTAAAAGTGTATGGCACTTCACCCCTTGCCCGCTCTCTCTCCTGCTACACCATGTAAAGTTTGTGCCTGCGTCTCCTTTCTCCGTGACTGTAAGTTTTCTGAGCTCTCCCAGCCATGCTTCCTGTATGGCCTGCAGAACTGTGAGTCTATCAAACCTCTTTTCTTCATAAATTACCCAGTCTGAAGTAGTTCTTTACAGCAGTGTGAAAATGGGCTAATCCAGAATATTGGTACCAGAGAAGTGGGGCATCACTCTAAAGATACCTGGAAGTGTGGAAGCAGTTTTGGGACAGCGTAATAGGCAGAGGTTGGAACAGTTGGGAGGGCTCGGTAGAAGGCATGAAAAGGAGAGGAGGTTTGGAACTTCTTAGAGACTTGTCGAATGGTTTTGACCAAAATGCTGATAGTGATATGGACAATAAAGTCCAGGCTGAGGTGGTCACAGAGGGAGATGAGGAACTTGTTGGAAACTGAAGTAAAGGTCACTCTTGCTGTGCTTTAACAACGAGACTTGGTGGCGTTGCGCCCTTTCTCTGCAGATCTGTGGCATCTGAACTTGAGAGATTTGATTTGGGGCATCTAGAGAAAGAAATTTATAAGCAGGAAAGCATTTAAGAACTGACATGTCTGTTTCTAAAAGCCTAGCTCATTTGCATAAACAAAGAAATGACCTGAAACTAGAACTTACATTTAAAAACAAAGCACAGCATAAAAGTTTCAAAAGTCTGTAACTTAACAATGTAGTAGAAAAGAAAAAAAAACATTTTCACGTAGGAATTCAAGCCTGCTGTGGAAATTTGCGTAAGTAAAGAGGAGCCAAATACTAATAGCCAAGACAATTGGGACGCTGCCTCCAAGGTACTGCAGAGACCTTCACGGCAGCCCTCCAATCACAGGCCCAGAAGCCTAGGAGGCAAACACTGTGTAGTGGGCCGAGCCTAGGGCCCCACTCTTCTGTGCAGCCTCAGGACATTTTGCCTTGCATCCAAGCCACTCCAGCTCCAGACATGGTGAAAAGGGAACAAGCTACAGTTCGGGCCATTGCTTCAAAGGGTGCCAGCCACAAACCTTGATGGCTTTCAGGTGGCATTTGGTTTGTGGGTGCACACAAGGCAAGAGTTGAGGTTTGAGAACCTCCGCCCAGACTTCAGCAGGTGTATAGACATGCCAGAATGTCTGGGCAGATGTCTGCTGCAGGGGCGGAGTCCTCATGGAGAACCTCTACTAGTGCAGTCCAGAGAGGAAATGTAGGGTTGGAGCCCACACACGGTCCACACTGGAGCACTGCTTAGTGGAGCAATGAGAAGAGGGCCACCATCCTTCAGCCCCAGAGTGGTAGATCCACTGACAGCTTGCACTGTGCCCCTGTAAAAGCCACAGGCACTCACTGGCAGCTAGGGAAGGCAGGGACTGGGGGACTGCTCTTTGAACATCCATAGTGGAAGAGCTGCTCAAAGCCTTGGGAGTCCACCACTTTTCATCAGTGTGCCCTGGATGTGAGAGATGAAATTAAAGCAGATTATCTTGAATCTTAACAATTTAATGACTGCCCTGCTAGTTTTCGGACTTTCATGAGGCCTGTAGCCCCTTTGTTTTGGTTAATTTCTTTCTTTTGGAATGGGAGCATTTGCCCAATGCCTGTATCTTAGACTGAAATTGTTTTTGATTGTACAGGCTCGTAGGTAGAAAGGACTTGCCTTGTTGTTGTATACAGTGAGTTCCAATTTCTCGTCAAAGAATCAGTATGCCAGTATGTTCAGTTTCTGTGTTCTTTGTTCTCCATTTTAAAGTTTAACTTTCTCCTTCTCTTCTTCTCCTCGCCCCTAGTTTCAGTAAACAACTTTTCTGCCAGCCCTAATCAGTAGTTCACATTTGTTCTCCTGGTCACCTGCTCCATCCTGAGTCACCACTGGTCACCTGCTCTGACCTGAGTCACCTTTAGTCACCTGTTCCATAACCATCTTTCCTGCCAAAACTGCTCACCCCAACACTCTGGCTCATAACCCTGATGTCTTTAAAATAGCCAGTCAAAATTAGCTTAGACTGTGAGGTCCAGCCCTAGCCGGCAGGAGAACGACACAACAGTAGGGGCTACCTGAGTCAGGGATAAGAACCTCTTCCCCTCCTTTGTGCAGGTGTGATCTCTGCTTCATTCATGAGATGCACCCTTCTATAGAAGTAAAAATTGCCTTCCTGAGAAAAGTTACATTCAAGTGCTATTTCTTTTGTGGCACCAAAAAATTTGCTTCTAACACTTGTCTCCGATATGACTTTGGTCTTAGACTTTTGAGTTAATAATGGAATGAGTTAAGACTTTGGGGGACCGTTGCATAGGCATGATTGCATGTTGAAATGTGAGAAGGACGTGAGATTTGAGAGGGGCTGGGGAGAATAATGTGATTTCAGTTTGTGTCGCCACCCAAATCTCATGGCCAAATTGTAATCCCCAATGTTGGGGTAAGGACCTAGTGGAAGGTGATTGGATGGGGCTGGATTTATCTTTTGTTCTTCTTGTGCTAGTGACTGAGTTCTTATGAGATTTTGTGGCTTAAAAGTGTGTGGCACTTCCCCCTTACCTCTCTTTTCTGCTCCAACAAGTGAAGATTGGTCCTGTTTCTCCTTTCCTTTTCACCATGATTGTTTCCTGGGGCTTCCCAGCCATGCTTCTTGTACCCCCTGTAGAAATCTAGGTGAAATAAACTTCTTTTCTTCATATATTACCCAGTCTTAGGTAGCTCTTTATAGTGATATGAGAATGAACACGGTCCCATCAGAATCCATGTTGAAATGTGATTCTCAATATTGGAGTGGGACCTAGTGGGAGACATCTGGTTGGTGAAAGCAGATCCCTCGTGATTAGCTTGGTGTCCTTCCCAAGGAATCAGTGAGTACTGACTCTGTTAGCACCACAAAGCCAGTTGTTTAAAAGAATACTGGTGCCTCCTCCCTGTCTCGCTCCTTCCCACCATGCTACACTCCTGCTCCCCTGTGCTTTTCACCATGAGTAAATGTTTCCCAAAGCTTCAGCAGAGACTCAGCAGACGCCAGCACTGTGCTTCTGTACAGTGTGCAAAACTGAGTCAAATAAAATTCTTTTCTTTACAAATTACCCAACCTCAGGTATTACTTTATAGCAACAAAAATGGACAATTATGTTGTCCAAAACTTTTGATTTAACATCACTTTTCTTTTAAAACTTAATTTCAGAACATATTTTAGACAAACTACTTACGTATATGGATGGAATATTCTTCAGCAAGTCTCTATAAATAAATAATGTGGTCCATTAAACTTTTGAAAAAATGTAGTCAGAGTCCCATCAAAAAATTAAAGTTTTCTAGTTTTAGGTTTAATGCAATCATATGCTTTACTAGTTGGTGCACAGTGCTCTAAAGTTCTAGTCTGTGCAGCAAAGCCGCAGAACTATTCATCTGAAAAACATATCCAATCAGTCCATCAAACTCCCAAGTCAAACTTAGAAAACCAAATTACGTTGTGACAAAAATAAATGGACCAGAAAGCGTTAAAACTGTCCCATGTATAGACATACTAGATAGACAACACGTTTTTTAAATTTACGTACAGATATGCACCCAGAAGAAACCTAAAAGTTAATTTTTTGAAGATGAACATGTGGGGTTGGTGAAATTCTGCAGTTTCACAGAGGTAATTCCAAAGGTTGAGTATTTTCTTCAATTTGTTGAGACAGAGAAGCACCTGACTACAAGATGAAGACTGGAGACCCCAGACAGGGGCTAGAATCCCTGAAGGTTGAACTGCAGTGAAAGGGAAATTAATAAATCTGGCCTTTAACCATAAAAAGTGTCGAAAAAATTATTTATTTTTGGTGACTCTTGCATGGAAAAATATCTGGGATAGCAAAGTAGTAGGCTTTTAAAGTCCACATTTGCACCACTTTTATGGTACAGAAAGACAGAAAATGACACATAGATATAAAAATGGCTCACAGGATGGAGGAGAGCAAACCCTGCACAAGTCTGCCTCTTGGTACGCTCTTCTCATGGGAAGGCAATGGGTACATTTCATTTACAATAAAAACGTGGCAAGAAGGCAGAGCAGAAAAGAGTGAATAATGGAACCCAGTACTTCAATCTGCTACATATGCCAAAGATAATACAGACTAGAAAATAAAATCTTCAACTGGCAAAGCCTGATTACCAAATTGTGTAATGAGAGGGAAACAATTATACTTAGAATTGAAGTATTATATATATTTTCCTTAAAAGTCAAGAATGGGAACATTATACTAGCTTTAATTATTTCTTGGAAGTCAACGGCAAGTTGCAAAATCATACATAATACATGACATATATATTGAATTTTCAAACAAAACTTTATGTAACTTGTTGCACTTACATATGTAGTAAAATCATAACTTTTGCATGGGATTGACTTATTCCAAGTTTAAGTGAGTGTTCCCTCTAGAAACGGAAAAGAAGAAAAGAATGAATGGAAAAAGTTTAATTGTAACTGAAATTTCATCTGATCTTACACAGATGTCGGATGTAAATAGGGCAAAATGTTACCTTCTCTTTCATCTTTGTGGTATTCACATAGGTGTCCATTACATGATTGCTGCAATTTCTTATATGTTAGAATGTTTAAAAATTAAAAGTTCTAAATAATTTTTTTGTTTAAACGTTTTATCTAATCATTATGAATGTGATTTTCAGTTTGAAGACTTCATGTAAATTTTTGGTATCCCCCAAAATCAAAGAAACAACAATGACTATTAGCAAACAAGTAAGAAAAGCAGTTTAAACATTGGATGTTCTCTCTCTGAATTACCCTGTGGTTTTTAAATTGGCAATCTGAAGATCATTTTCAGCAACTGCTGTCACATAAGGCCATAACTAATTAATGAGATTATCAAGATGCTAAAAACATACAAGTCTATGATTTTCTATCGGACTGAAAAAAGCTATACTATGCAAATAAATCAGGCAAAAGTGCTATACAGTTATTAATACAGAAGTTTAAAAGGAGGTGAAGATTTGGAATCTGTGAGTTATTTATACCTCAGGAATATGGTATCTATCTATCTATGTTTCTATCATATCCAAAAAACAAATTGGGAGGAGAAAACACAGAACATGTGATCTTTTAAGTGTACAGGTTTTTATGACTATTGGTATTTAGAGGAGTTGTATGAACTCATGAATTTATTCCAGGTAGTTGTGGCTGTTACTCAGCTGATAGACTGTAGTCAGTCAGAAGCGTAACAGTCAGTGTTAGTTTTGATTGGTTGTTAAATATCTGTATTATCACCCATGTCCATAATTTACTAATTTCCCTGAAGTCAATATCTAAATAAAATGTAATAAAATCCGCATAGTATTCTTTCTGCCTCACAAACATTTTCACATATAAACCCAGATTGCAGTATTTAGTGAAAGAGACATGGCTAAACACTTTCCTGCCATTCTCATGCACTAGAGATGGATATGTCCAGGTTGGTAACCTAGAAAGGGAAGACTGGAATGTCTGCTAGAATCACTCTAATCTGCAAGGAAATGCTAAAAATAATTGGCTCCAACCAAATGATACCAAACTTGGGGAACACCTAATAGTAAACAAATAGGCAAGTTTGAGAGTCTAGACTTTGCAGAAAAACTAACAAATTTGAAAGTTAAAAAAATTCCCCTAATAGTTGGTTTACTATTTTTGAACTTTGAATTTAAAAACTTCTGCTAAATATTGAAGATAAAAATGTTTGCAGGCATTTATTGAAATATTCCATTACATAGTATATATTTGTATGTATCTATAAAATATTAAAATTTATGGTTGTTTTCGCAGTTGATGTGCACAGTCTGTAACATGTCTAGGGAAACTAAAATATTTGTGCTGCAATATTCTTCAACAAACGCCATCCGGTAGACAGAGGGCAGGCAGAGTTTTCTGTGCCTTATCTCTTCAAGCATATGTCTCTAAGTCTTTTGTAGGTACGTGTTCTATGCAATCACTGAAAATTCTCTAAATAGACGTGTACAATATTCATCCTAAAATACATATATTTTAGAAATATTCTTTGGACTACGAACTGACCAGTTACACATTCTGTCATATTTAACATAACATTATGTACATTAATTTCTGAAACTCAGTTTCTTGGGACTCTAACAAAACCATACTTCGACATAGTAATTTACTTGCTATTTGCTTATAGTCAGCAAATCTGCATTTTTCATTAAAATGCACTCCATTTCACTGACAATGCTGACTTATGATACATACTAAATAAGTATCCACGCAGAACCAGAAATCACAGGTAATAAAACTCAGGACAATTTACCTTGCCTAAGAGTAACCTCAGGTTCTGATAGTTTAATCACCAATAGTAGGGATATTATTATTGGCTGCTCCATATACAAAGATGTATCTTTCAGTAAACAACACATTTTTATGAAGTAGTTAACATTAGTTACACACACCCTTTTATTAAAAACAGGAGTTTACATTTTTGAAAATCTAATTCCTATCACTTACGTCTCTGACTTTGTGAGACCATGGTTAATTATTACAGTACAAATGGGATAAAACTAATTTACGGGTTATATGATGATGATGTTATAGGAATCTGGCTTTACTCTGCAAATCTATTTAGGAAAAATGAATAAGCTTGCAGAAGGAAGAGCTAGCTCAGAAAGAATTAGGACCATAACTGATTTCTTGCAAAGATAAATACTTGCATAAAAGAAATTCATAACATTTAAGATGACAAATGTTGGTAAATAACCTTCTAAATGGCGAAGTCAACTATGCTGTAAATCGTGTGGCAGATGTAACTCCTTGCTGGAATTTATATGAATTACTGCCTTTTAATAAACTATTACATGGACCTATGGGAAAAAACTGGCAAAACAACAAATTTTCAGTAAAAAGAATTGATCTGCCTGAAGACCAAACATAGAGAATATTTCCTCATTCAATAGGAATAACATACAGCATCAAATGACATGTTCTTTGAATTTCAGAAAGTCAGTCATATTTATAATATGTAAATAAAAGATATACATGCCAATGTCAAAGATAACATTTAGCAGTGTGACAGAGTATAATCCAAATCTATAGTCATCAGTCACCAAGATGAATAAAGTCCCCTGGAAAAGAGTAAAATTTTACCTGCATAAGATTTTGGAAATAGCACTCAGATCATTTGAAGCATGGATTATAAATATACACAAGATTAACCTGTTAAATAATATTAAATCTAATTCAATGATAATATTTCATGAACATTTTAGCGGTTTTTAATATAAGAATAGAATAGAATTCACAGTTGATTAAAAACAATCCAAAACTCTTGTTTTCAGGGATTTTCAATTATATTTTCTGCATTATGTTCATATAATCAAGTATTAGATGGGAATTATGTTGTTGAAGCTTTGTGATTTTTGAGTCATTGATGCAACATTGTTCTTTAATGAGGTAAAATGCTTTTCTTAATTATTTCATAGTGTTTTGTGGCACTGTAACCTTGATATTTTTAACATGAAGGTAGAGAGCCAAATAAATTAATATACGGTAATTATGTACAGGCAGGAAACATTGCATAGGCTGGGAGTATAACATACTGTTTTTGTACTATGAATGCTTCCTGCTGAAGCTGTGAATTTAAAGCCAAAATCTATATATCACTTTATCTAAATAATTCTTCTGAGTGTTTATAACTAACTAAATATACAGGAAAACTACTGTAAGATCTAGGCTACAAATATAATAAATAAATAAAACTACCTTAATATCTAGGAGCATCAAATGGAAAGGAAAAATAGCGAATGTAGGTAGGTTTTAATGTGTTCTTGTAACTGATTAGCTGACTTATTAAGAGTTATGTTTATGGGAGAAAGTATCATATTCGATTACAAAACACACAATCTAGTTAATAGAGCCAACTGTCTAACCATAAACTGCATATATATTTTTGGTTATTTGAAGTAGGATGAAAGAGAATGAGGAAAAAACGATTCATCAGATACAGATTTACATAGCTACTGGAACATTTGAAGTTAATTCAGCACTTATTGCTTATACACAAATGTCAGGACATTTTCACCGTACCCTACAATTGAATTTAGCAAACTATGGGCCATTGTCTGTGTTTGTAAGTAAACACAGATTGAAACACAATCAAGCAACAGTGGTAGAGCTGAATAGTTGTGAGAAACTACAAGGCCCACAGAACCCAAATATTTATAATCTGGTTCTTCACAAAAAAAGTTGGCTAAAATGTCTGCTCTTACATAATGTCAGCTCTTTTATATTTCATGATATATCTGTTTTAAGGATGGCTTGGCCTTAGCTAAAGTGGAAGTCATCCTTTTATGCAACAAGTGTATATTATTGTTGCCATTATGCCACCTGCTCCCTCTTCTGAGTACCAGGAACACAGCAAAGAGCAAGCCAAGCAAGTTTCTGATCCCATGGACTCTACCTTCCAATCTGGGGAAGCAAATAGTATTTAACAAGTAGACATAATTTAAACAAGACAATTCCAAGCAGTGATTTGCAGAATGAAGAAATTTTTAAAAGGATGAAAAGATGAAAATTTTATTGGTAAAAATGGAGGGGTCGGCCGGGCGCGGTGGCAGACACCTGTAATCCCAGCACTTTGGGAGGCCGAGGCGGGTGGATCACGAGGTCAAGAGATCGAGACCATACTGGTAGAAATGGTGAAACCCCGTCTCTACTAAAAATACAAAAAAAAAATTAGCTGGGTATGGTGGCGCGTGCCTAGAGTCCCAGCTACTCGGGAGGCTGAGGCAGGAGAATTGCCTGAACCCAGGAGGCGGAGGTTGTGGTGAGCTGAGATAGTGCCGTTGCACTCCATCCTGGGTAACAAGAGCGAAACTCCGTCTCAAAAAAAAAAAAATGGAGGGGTCATTAGATTAAATCATCAAAAAAAATTTGCTGAAAAGATAGCTGAGTTACTAACTGAATGAAGAGTGTTATCCATGCAAACATTGGGAAAGTTTCTTAAGTGGAGGGAACAGAATATGACAGACCTGAACAATGGAACAAGCTGGTGAGAAATGCAGTCCGACTGAAGTATGGAGAATGAGAAGTTCACGGTGGTATTTGAGGAGATAAAGGTAGGCAACGCATAGCAGGCAGTTTTTACTAGATTGTTTGATGTATTAAATGAAATAAATGAAAACAATATTGGGTAGCATAACGTTAGCAAGAGAAAAACACTAACTGTCCTGACATCTGTTTTGTATTTTTAGCTTCAGGAAATGATAATACAATTGTATTTTCTCTTTCTTTTGACTCCTTTTAACTTTTGGCTCCTTTAAGATAAGAGGTGTTGTCTTGTAGGGAAAGCTGAAGTGAGGGTAAGAGGAGGCATGGATGAGCTCTCCAAAGGAGATCGCATGTGGCATTCTTTCCGGCCCTATTCCCGTCTTTACAATTCCACCAGAGTATCCGAAGGCCGACATCCACATTCAGCCCACACACTGCACAAGCCTGTACTTAATAAGTAGGCCTTGATCTTTTCCAGTGTTCCTGCCAGTGTGGTGATCTTTCCCTTTAACATGCTCTCTGATGACTCAGATTTGTATTTACGAAGGCACTGTTTCCTCCAAATGAATGATCAGATACCGTAGACCTAATGCATTCAGAAGGGAGAGTTCTGTACCCAAGGACACCGTTCCTCCTCGGTTCTCTGTTTACTTTGGGTGTCAGCTTTATTAAGATGTTTCCTTTGGTAAAAGCAGACTCAGCACTTGTAGAAGATTGATGGCTGAGAATTAAATAGTTCATATTTACCCAACAATGTAAATTTAATAAACTGGCTTTTTTCTGTATACCTTCTGTCTGCATTGTGGCTGAATCTAATAGCTAACCAGTCTTTTAAATCAGGGAGACCTGAATGTTAGATTTTTAAATTAACTTTCTTTATGCACTGAGGCTAGAAAAATGAATCTCTGGTACTCATTTTGTCTGTATAAAGAACATAAATAACAGTAATTACTTTGCACTCGACTATTTGGGATTAGAATTAATGATTCGAAAAAACTTGATGAGATATCAATTACTTATGGGATCAAGAAGAAGAAAACAGCCACTACCATTTACTAAAATTGCAGGTGTTTACCTGCAATTCGACAAGCACCTCACTAAACACTTAGATATGTTATAATCATACATGTATACGTAATATAAATGATATATACATGTATAAAATATGTACTATAATTAAATTACATGTATATTTTATATATGTGATATGTTACATAATTACAATAATTATAATGCATTATAATTATACTCATACATGATACATTTATATATACATATATTACATATGCATATATATAATTATATTATACATTAAATATTAAAGAAGTAATATATATTATGATTGGCCCAAGTTACTAATGGAAACTTAAGTTTTAGAGAAATTTGGAAGAAGTTGACAATTCCCTACTAAATTCTGTATCCGTGATTCATATAGACTTTGTAGTAATAAGGTCCCATTACCTCTGTTTTTATTATTTGTGCTACTCCTTTGCCAAACACCTTTGATCTGACACATGTATCTGTCTTTCTGTCAAGACACTGGCTCCTCCCCACTGTAATTTGACCCCTCTTCTTCATGAACACATCTACATGCCTCATTCCCACCTGGATAGCTCCTGTCTTACATGGTGAATCTGAGTATTCTTCTTCTGCCAATGACAATACCATGCATCCCACACTGCCTTCAGTTATCAGACATCTGATGTATCATTCTCTGATGTATCACAGAATCTGGGCATTGCCAACATTTTTCCAGCTGGACTGAACCTTCCTTTTCAGCCCCATCTTCATATAATTGCTTTTCCTGTCTAACAGAGCTTCTCACCTTTTCTCAAATATAGAATTAATAGTCAAGTCACCATTCTTTTTTTATCTTTCTCCTGGAAATATCTCAATTTATGCCTCCTATAACTCATGAAGATCTACATTCCTCAAAACAGAAAAAAAAAAAGGATTTTGTTTCCCCCACTCCAATTCTCAGAGCAAAATTGTGGTCCCATTCTCTCAACATTTCCTATGCAATTCTGTTAAAGAACTTTACTGAAAGTATTTGTCTCATTCTATGCCTTGCAAGTTACTTGAACACATGGATTTAATCCTTATAACTTTTATATATCCAGTGTAAATAAGTGTGCTTAGCATTCATAAAAACTTGTGGTATAAAGACATGATGTCATGTAAGTACATGCTTTGTTAGACTTCTACATAGAGGGCTCATAATGAACAGTGCTCCTTTGTAGAGTTTTTCTTACAGCTCTGGATTTGCTCGTGAGACTCATTTGACCTATGAGACATTATGAAGAATAATGTTAACAGAGGCTTGATAGACACTTACACACTGGGGCTTGTCTCCTTGGAATGTTCCTTCTTAAAAACTAGTGTACATTATGTAATAAAACCCAGGTTAGAATAATAAGAAATGAAAGACTCTGTGAAGAGAGGCCGTTGAAGACAAGAGGCCATTGTGTAGATGCCAGCTGCAGCTGAGCTCTCAGCTGTTAAAACCACATAACTAACCTCAGCCACACCATATGGAGCCAAAGAACTGCCCAGGTGAGCCCTGTCAACTGACAGAGTCATGACAAATAATATGTTCTTGTGTCTTTAAGCCACCCTAAACAGCAGGAAACACTGAGACAGTCCTCCAAAATCCTAAGAAATGTGTTGTTTCGTATATCATATTTTGGCTACATCTTTCCTTTTGAAATTGAGTAGACATAATGCTTATTTCTATAGCTTGAGGAAATTCTTATCACACTGAATAGAAAAAGCATTTTGAAATGGCTCCAGCTATATTGGTCCAAAAATGTTCTAGAAAATGCCATTTATTTTAAAGAAGAAGCTGAAATCTGACAAATAAGTGTCAGCAGCAATAATATAACCAATGAAGCAAGGTATTCTGAGATTCACTGTATGTTCCTGCATTTTCCCTAGCAGAACATATAATCATTTCTGATTTGTCTGTCTCTTTGTTTCCTAAATACGTCTTCTCTATTCCTTATTTCTGACTCTGCTCGATACCTTTTGCTTGTTCCTTAGTTTCTATCTGAATCTTCACATTCTGTACCCTGTTCTGTTCCCCAGGAGGATGACCAATACAGACTGCGTCAATAAGCTACCCTGCTCTCTTACAGGATGAAGAGCACAGCAGGACGTTGGGGGGAGCCTGGGGGTTTACATCCACACGCACTTTCCTCCTCTAGGCATCGCTTGAACATTGTTATTCTCAGTAGCCTTCTCTCTTCATGTTTTTGGAACTGTTCTACCCCTTGCTCCTTTAAGCCAAAGGGTGCTGACAGTGTTTGACTGTTAGTAGCCGCAGGATATTGTACAATCCTTTCAGCTTCAGGAGAGGTTGCCCACAACTTTTTAAATACTAACAGCAAATGGTCAAGTGGACCAAATTGAACATGCTATGTATTTCCTTCCAGAACTCTGATTTATTCCTTTGGTGTATTTTCCTAAAAGTCATTCATAAAAAATTTCCATTTCACTTGCAACTTAGCCATCCTAAGTGGACACAACAGCTGAGGTTCCAGGTAATACCAGCCAGGGGTATGATAATTATACTGTTTCTTGAATCAACAATATATTGTGCCACAAATATCCTAGTGATATGTAGGTGTTCAGCCTTTTACATATTATACAGACTTATCTATTCCTGTTTGCTCATAAAAAAAACAAAAAAATTAGAAATGTTGCAGAGGCAGTAATTTTTTAAAAATTAGTTTTTTCTGTTTTCCTTTATTTTCCTTTTTCTCATTTTTTTATTTAGAAGAAAAGTAGAGGAGAGTTCACTCACACATCTCAGAAATCATTTTAATGTCTTCGAGAGTGTTTTTAGAATGTTTTGAATCTGCTGCAATGGCTTAACTGAACAATGCTTTATGTATTTGTAGCTACCACTTGTCAATTTTATTCCTTTTGACTATCTTTGAATTATCGGATGAACTGTATATACTTCCTTATTAAAATGTTCTGTTGTGTGGGGTAAAGATTCCATATGAATATATAACCTATCTATGTCTTGGCAAGAGCAGGAGATGAGCATGTCAAAGTCACAGTTTTAAGAACCTGAATTGGGCCGGGCGCGGTGGCTCAAGCCTGTAATCCCAGCACTTTGGGAGGCCGAGGCGGGTGGATCACGAGGTCAAGAGATCGAGACCATCCTGGTCAACATGGTGAAACCCCGTCTCTACTAAAAATACAAAAAATCAGCTGGGCATGGTGGCGCGTGCCTGTAGTCCCAGCTACTCGGGAGGCTGAGGCAGGAGAATTGCCTGAACCCAGGAGGCGGAGGTTGCAGTGAGCTGAGATCGCGCCATTGCACTCCAGCCTGGGTAACCAGAGCGAAACTCCGTCTCAAAAAACAAATACAAAAACAAAAGGACCTGAGTTTTTCAAGGGAATACAGAGAAACTTCTGGAATTATCATTATGAGACACCTCTGAACTCTGCTTTGCTCATCACCGTAGACTATTAATAAATAAGACACATTTCAGAATAGATTACTGATCCCAAAACGGTAGTGTGTCATTTACTCTCTTCTCTACAGATCTATACGATTTTCTCTCCAGGTCTATAGATCTTGTCTATAGATAAGGGCTTTAAAAGATAGAGCATTATCTATTACTGTTTACTAGTGGAAATTTTTCTGTGCTTTTAAGAAGTGACTATCAACTAAGTTGTTATAAGACTAACGAAAAGAGAAGTAAATGTAGAATGACTCTGAGGTTTTAATTTGCCTTTTTTTTTTATTTTTAAAAAACTTTCCAACTTTACAAGTTCAAGGGTGGTGTGCAGGATGTGCAGATTTGTTACACAGGTAAACATGTGCAATGGTTGTTTGCTGCACAGAATATCCCGTCACCCAGGTATTAAGCTCAGCATCCATTAGTTCTTCTTCCTGATCTTCTCCCTCCTCCCACCCTTCACCCGATGACGGGCACCAGTGTGCTTGCTCCTCACCCGTGTTTCCATGTGTTTGTATCAGTTAGCTCCCTCTTATAAGTGAGAAGAGGTGGTATTTGCATTTCTGTTCCTGTGTTAATCTGTTCCTGTTCTAGCTCTATCCACATCCTTGCAAAGGACGTAATTTTATTCGTTTACATGGCTGCATAATATTCCATGATGTATATGCACCACATTTTCTTTATATATTCTATCAGCAATGGGCATTTAGGTTGATTCCATGTCATTACTATTGTGAGTAGTGCTGCAATGAACATATGTGTGCATGTGTCTTTATAAAAGAACAATTTATATTTCTCTGTGCATATACCCAGTAATGGGATTGCTGGGTTGGTTATGCTTCTGGGTCTTTGAGGAATCACCATGCTGTCTTCCACAGTGGTTGAACTAATATACACTCCCACCAACAGTGTAAAAGTGTTCCACTTTCTCCACCACCTGCTGATTTCTGTCAGTTTTTGACTTTTCATAATGTCAGCTTTTTGACTGGTGTGAGATGGTATCTTACTGTGTTTTGATTTGCATTTCTCTAATGATCAGTGATGTTGAGCTTTTTTTCATAGGTTTGTTGGCTGCAGGTATGCTTTCTTTTGAGAAGTATGTGTTCATGTCATTTGACCACCTTTAATGGGATTGTTTTTTCTTATAAATTTGTTTAAGTTCCTTTTAGATGGTAGATATTAGACCTTTGTCAGATAGATTGCAAAATTTTTCTCCCCTTCTCTAGGTTGTCTGTTTACTGTGTTAATAGTTTCTTGTGCTGTACAGAAGCTTTTTGGTTGAATTATATCCCATTTGTTAATTTTTGGTTTTGCTGCCGTTGCTTTTGGCATCTGATCATGAAATCTTTGCCTGTTCCTATGTCCTGAATGATATTGCCTCAGTTTTTCTCCAGGGTTTTATAGTTTTGAGTTTTACATTTAAGTCTTTAATCCATCTTGAGTTGATTTTTGTATATGGTGTAAGGAAGAGGTCCAGTTTCAATTTTCTGCATATAGCTAGCCAATTCTCCCAGCACCATTTATTAAATAGGGAATTCTTTCCCCATTGCTAGTTTTTGTTAGCTTTGTCAAAGATTAGAGGGTTGTAGGTGTATGGTCTTATTTCTGGGTTCCCTATTCAGTTCCATTGATCTGTGTGTCTGTTCTTTTAACAGTACTTTGCTTTTTTTGGTATTGAGCCCTGTAGTATAGTTTGAAGTTGGGTAGCATTATGCTTCCAGCTTTGTTCTTTCTGGTTAGGATTTTTTGGCTAGTTGGGCATTTTAGGGGGTTTCAAATGAAATCTAAAATAGTTTTTTCGAATTCTGTGAAGAATGTCGATGGTAGTCTAATGGGAATTAACTATAAATTGAATCTATAAATTACTTTGGGCCATATGGCCATTTTCATAATATTGATTCTTCCTATCCATGAGCATAAAATGCTTTTTCATTTGATTGTGTCACCAATAATTTCTTGAGCAGTGGTTTACAGTTCTCCTTGAATAGGTCCTTCACTTCTCTTGTTAGTGTTATTCGTAGGTATTTTATTCTTTTTGTGGCAGTTGTAAATGGGAGGTCATTCACGATTAGGTTCTTGTCTTGCCTGTTGCAGGTGTATAGGAATGCTCATGATTTGTGCACATTGATACTGTATCTTGAGACTTTACTGAAGTTGTTTATCAGCTTAAGAAGTTTTTGGCTGATCAATGGGGTTTTATAGATACAGGATTATTTCATCTGCAAACACAGTTTTACCTCCTCTCTTCCTATCTGAATACACTTTATTTTTTTTCTCTTGCCTGATTGCCCCAGCCAGAACTTCCAATACTGCATTGAATAGGAGTTATGAGGGAGGACAGTCTTGTCTTACATATGTTTCCAAGAAGAATGCTTCCAGCTTTTGGCCATTCAGTATGATATTGGCTGTAGGTTTGTCCGAGGTGGCTCTTCTTGTTTTGATATATGTTCCTTCAATACCTAGTTTACTGAGGGTTTTTTAAATGAAAGGATGTTGAATTTTACTGAAAGGCTTTTCTGCATCTATTGAAATAATCATGTGGTTTTTCTCTTTAGTTCTGTTTATGTGATAAATTACATTTATTGATTTGTGCATGTTGAACTAGCCTTGTATCCCAGGATGAGGGCCACTTGATTGTGGTGGATACGTTTGCTGATGTGATGCTGGATTCGGTTTGATAGTATTTTTCTGAGGGTTTCTGCATTGTTGTTCATCAAGTACATTGGCCTGACATTTTCTTTTTTTGTTGTTGTATCTCTGCAGGGTTTTGGTATCAATGTTGATGTTGGCCTCATAAAATACGATAAGAAGAAAGCGATCCTTTTCAACTTTTTAAATAGTTTCAGGAGGAATGGTACCAGCTCTTCTTTGTATTTCTGGTAGAATTCAGCTGTGAGTCCATCTGGTCCTAGGCTTTTTAGGGTTCGTAAACTATTTATTAGTGCATCAATTTCAAAACTTGGTATTGGTCTGACCACAGATTCAATTTCTTCCTGGCTCAGTCTTGGGAGGATGTGTGTATGCAGGAATTTATTCATTTCTTCTAGATTTTCTAGTTTATATGCCTAGAGGTATTTATAATATTCTCTGATGATTGTTCTTATTTCTTTGGGGTTGGTGGTGATATTCTCCTTATAATTTCTGATGGTGTTTATTTAAATCTTCTCTTTTTTCTTCTTTATTAGTCTAGCTACCTATTTTTAATTTTTAAAATAAAACAGCTTCTGGATTCATTAACTTTCTGAAGTTTTTCCATGTCTCTATATCCTTCAGTTCATCTCTGATCCTGGTTATTTCTTGTCTTTTGCCTGCTTTGGAGTTTGTTTGCTTTTGGTTCTCTACTTCTTTTAGTTGTGATGCTATGTTGTTAACTTGAGATTTTTCCAGCTTTTCAATGTGGGCATTTAGTGCTGAAAATTTCCCTTTTAACACTGCTTTAGCTGCATCCCAGAGATTCTGGTATGTTATATCTTTATTCTCACTAATTTCAAATAAATACTACTTCTTCTTATTACACTTTAAGGTCTGGAGGATATGTGCAGATTGTGCAGGATTGTTACATAGGTATACACATGCCATGGTGGTTTGCTGCATTCATCCCCCCATCATCTACATTAAGTATTTCTCCTAATGTTATCCCTCCTCAATCCCCCCACTCCCCTATGTGGCACATATGCACCATGGAATACTACACAGTCATAAAAAAAGGATGAGTTCATGTCCTTTGCAGGGACATGTATGAAGCTGGAAACCATCATTCTCAGCAAACTGACGCAAGAATAGAAAACCACATTTTCATTCATATGTGGGTGTTCAACAATGAGAACACATGGACACAGGGAGGAGAACTTCTTGATTTGTGTCTTAATTTCACTGTTTAACCAAAAGTCATTCAGGAGCAGGTTGTTCAATTTCTGTATAGTTGTATGGTTTTGAGTAAATGTCTTAATCTTGAGTTCTAATTTGATTGTGCTGTGGTCTGAGAGACTGTTAGGATTTCAGTTCTTTTGCATTTGCTTAGGAGTGTTTTACTTTTGTTTGTGTGATCAGTTTTACAGTAAGTACTATGTGGTGGTGAGAATAATGCATATTCTGTTGTTTTGGGGTGCAGAGTTCTGTAGATATCTGTCAGGTCCACTTGATCCAGAGCTGAGTTCAGATCCTGAACATCTTTGTTAATTTTCTGTCTTCATCTTTCTAATATTGTCAGTGGGGTGTTAAATTATTCTACTAATATTATGTGAGAGTCTAAGTTTCTTTGAAGGTCTCTAAGAGCTTGCTTTATAAATCTGGGTGTTCCAGTATTCAGTGGATGTATATTTAGGACAGTTAGCTCTTCTTGTTGAAATGAACCCTTTACTGTTATGTAATGCTCTTCGTCTTTTTTTTTTTTAATTTTTATTGGTTTAACATCTGTTTTGTCAGAAA
Organism: Leontopithecus rosalia; assembly: GCA_028533165.1. Lineage (NCBI taxonomy): Eukaryota > Metazoa > Chordata > Mammalia > Primates > Cebidae > Leontopithecus > Leontopithecus rosalia. Next base: position 4,271,948 of record CM052667.1, on the reverse strand, counting down.
CTAGGATTGCAACCCTGCTTTTTCCTGTTTTCCATTTGCTTGGTAAATTTTCTTCCATCCCTTTATTTTGAGCCTATGGGTGTCACTGCATGTGCGATTAGTCTCCTCAAGCATACTGATGGGTCTTAGTTCTTTACCCAATTTGCTGTTCTGTGTCTTTTAATTGGGACATTTATCCCATTTACATTTAAGGTTTGTATTGTTGTGTGTGGATTTGATCCTGTCATCATGATGCAGGCTGGTTATTTGGCAGACCTGTTTATATGGTTGCTTCATAGTGTCACTGATCTGTGTACTGGTGGTAATGACTTCCCTCAGCATTTGCTTGTCTGAAAAATATCTTATTTCTCCTTTGCTCAGGAAGCTTAGTTTGGCTGGATATGAAATTCTGGGTTGGAAATTATTTTCTTTAAGAATGTTGAATATTGGCTTTCAATATCTTCTTGTGTAGGGTTTCTACAGAGAGGTCCACTGTTAGTATGATGTGCTTCCCTTTGTAGGTGACATGGTCTTTCTCTCTGGCTGCCCTTAACAGTTTTTTTTTTCATTTTGACTTTGAAGAATCTGATGACTGTGTGTTTTGGAGATGATAGTCTCATGGAGTATCTTACTGCAGTACTCTGCATGTCTGGAATTTGTATGTTGGGTTTGTATTGCTAGACTGGGGAACCTTTCTTGGATGATATCCTGAAATATGTTTTCCAAATTGGTTCCATTCTCCTTCTCTTTCGGGTACCCCAAAGGGTTGTACATTCAGTCACTTTACATAATCCCACATTTCTCAAAGGTTCTGTTTATTCTTTTTCATTCTTTTTTCTCTATTCTTGTCTTACTTCAGAAAGACAGTCTTTGAGCTCTGAGATTCTTTCATTCACTTGGTCTATTCTGCTAGTGATTGCATTGTGAAGTTCTGGTACTGTGTTTTTCAGCTCTATCAGGTCAATTATGTTTCTCTATATATTTGCTATTTTTGCTGTGAGCTCCTGCATTATTTTACCATGATTTTTAGCTTCTTTGCATCGAGTTACAACATGCTGCTTTAGCTTGGCAAAGTTCATTTCTATCTATATTCTCAAACCTACTTGTATTGTTTCATATCAGCTTCACTACAGTTCTGAACGCTCACTGGAAAGGTGTTGCAGTCATTTGTAAGACAGGAGGCTCTCTGGCCCTTTGAGTTTTCAGTGTTTTTGTACCAATTCTCATTTTTGTGAGCTTATGTACCCTTGATTCTTTGAAGTTGGTGACCTTTAGATAGGGTTTTTGTGGATTTTTGTTGTTGTTGTTGTTATTGTTTTTGTTTAGTTGGTTTTCTTTCAACAGTCTGGCCATTGTTTCATAGGGCTATGGTGGTTTGCAGGAGGGTCCACATTAGATCCTAGATGCCTTGGATCTTCTAGCACTTGGAGGTATCACCAATGAAGGCTATGAAACTGCAAAAATGGGAGCCAATAATTAGTACATTTCATCGAGTATTGACCAAGGGCCATCACCGTGGCTCTAGGAGCATGGATATCAGCACAGGACTGCAACTGATTATAGCTTGAGTTTCACCTCTACATGGCCTCTACAGCTATCTTTCAAAATATAAGTGAATAGTGACAAAAAACTTTTCAAACTTCTTCAAAATTTGGTATTTCTTTAGCATGAAAACCACAGTCCCTGCAGGAGCCTACGTCTTTAATCAGATGCTCAAGTCCCAAACACAGCTGCCATTTGGCCTCATAGCTTCCTTCAAACACAGATCGCACCATTCCAGCTGCAATCGTTTTATATTTTTATTTTTTTGGTTCAAAATGCTTCCAAGATTGCTCTCAAGTCAGGAATTTTGTACTTAGGTACTTGCGAATTTTTCTGCCTCTAGCAGTATTTTCCAAGATATTTCAAATCCCGTTTGATGTCATTGTAGCCTTTCATACAACCTTACGCAAAACAGCAACGACGTTTGCCTGTATCTAATACCATCCAACATTATTATTGTTCCCCTAACCCCACACGGGACAAAATTTGGTTTGTTTACTCCTGCATGTTTTTTTGTTTTTTGTTTTTTTTGAGACGGAGTTTCGCTCTTGGTACCCAGGCTGGAGTGCAATGGCGCGATTTCGGCTCACCGCAACCTCCGCCTCCTGGGTTCAGGCAATTCTCCTGCCTCAGCCTCCTGAGTAGCTGGGATGACAGGCACGCGCCACCATGCCCAGCTAATTTTTTGTATTTTGAGTAGAGACGGAGTTTCACCATGTTGACCAGGATGGTCTCGATCTCTTGACCTCGTGATCCACCCGCCTCGGCCTCCCAAAGTGCTGGGATTACAGGCTTGAGCCACTGCGCCCGGCCTAAGAACGACGAGTTACTACTGCAAATTGGAGTGTTCTTAGTCTTGACTTAGGAGAGTCTTATCTCTTGTTACATACAGTAGCTATTCCATTGCAACATTTATTGCCATCTTCATGTTAATCCAGGTTTTTACTGCTGCTGTTGCAATTAAAGAATAAACAGGGCCCTTCCTGGCCTTATGGGTTTACTTATTTAGGCCAATCATAATAAGAAAAGGCCGTCAACACAATCCACTTGAGGTAGAGGAAAATATAACTTGGAAGAATGTGGGATCATCTGAAATATTACAGTTTATGGAGGCTTGTTCAAGGGAACAGTCATTGAGCTTAGTCCTGAATGAAGAGAGTTAGTGAGGAAAAGTAATGTGTCAAAATAATCCAGGAAGAGAGAACAGCATAAAATATTGAAGTAGGAAATATCATGGTTTGGGAGGGTGAATTTAACTACGTTTTAGGACTCACAAAATGTGGGGAGGGGATTTCTTTTAACTTTACAACACTCTCACATAGATTTCCAAAAATCACATCTACAGACTCAAAGATGTTCCCATTTTCAGGTTACTCGAGGCAATTTTCAATAAGGTAGTTAGCACTATTATAAAGCCTAATCAAGCTGCATTTTCCTGCTTCTTAAATTTCTTACTTTGATCCTGATGTTGATATAAAAATAATTTGTCAGGGCCAGGTGCGGTGGCTCACATCCATCCCAGCACTTTGGGAGGCCGAGGTGGGCAAACAACCTGAGGTCAGGAGATCGAGACCATCCTGGTCAACATGGTGAAACCTGGTCTCCACTAAAAATACGAAAATTATCCAGGCATGGTGGCGGTCACCTATAATCCCAGCTACTCGGGAGGCTGAGGCATAAGAATTGCTTGAACCCAGTAGGCAGAGGTTGCAGCGAGCTGAGATTGTGCCACTGCACTCCAGCCTGGGTGGCGAGAGTTAAACGTCATCTAAAAAAAATAATAAATCCTTTGTTGAACTTGTAATCTTCAATTTTTCAGTCTCTCACTTAACTTTGTGATGCCTCGGGCCCAAAGTCTTGAATCTCTTAAAGTGTATGACTACAAAAACTGGTAATTCTCTTTCATTGGCTGAATTTCTACAGTAAATGTTGTTTTACATGTGTTAAGCAGCCATCAAAAGGAATGTCCCTTTGTTGTTGAATACACAGGATCAGAAGTTTAGAAAATTCAGGGACAGCAGATAAATATACTGGAGTCTTTATTAAAGGAAATACATTTTTAGAGTAAATGAGCTCAAGAGTTTTAAAGGAGAATGTATTCAATATATATCCCAAGAAAATTTAATATGTATTATTAGGGTTAATTATGTGTACTCAATTAAAAATGAGAGATGGAGCGAGGGGAATTAAAGGTGTCAGGAAATAAAATTGATCACTAGATAAAAGTGTCCTGACATTTTCATAGGCCCTATGAAAAAATACCAGAATTTTTTTCAGCTTAGTTACTCTTATTTTTTTAATGCCTTTTATTCAGCCCACTCACATTAGATGAAAAGATAACTTTTCCAATATGTTATGTAGCTTCTTCAAATCACACTGAAAAATGTTTTGTTCGTGGTTTTCTAGAATCTGCGTAGGTTAACTTAGCAACTCTTTTACAGAAATACTAATTTATATTTTAACTTTCTATTCGAATGTATAATAATTTTTTTCAAATTTAATTTTTAACTCAATTTTCAGTGAAAATTTAGCAAATGTACCAAAACATTGACCCATTTATTAAAATATTTAAAGTATATTGTGAATATGAACACAAGTTTATATTACATGCTCTTGATTGTCCAAGTAATAACTTTTTTGGAGTTTTTAATTTTTTAATTCTGTAAGAAATATGAAATGTAGTTGTGTCCTTGGAAGCTGGTTTACTGAGGCTCTGAAATGGCTTCTCACTGTCAACTAAATACTCTCTTATTGGCCTAAATACCCCAAGCTAAGAGAGACGCTTTAAATGTAAACTGACAAATGACTTGTCTTTATTTTCTGATTTTAGCCCCCTTATCTTTCATAAAAGATTTTTTTTAAAGCTATCAGCACACTAGATGTTCCCTCCCATTATTGAACGTTTGTTTGTGTGAATGGTATGCCAAAGGAAACCAGAGCTGGGCAGAAGTTAAAGTAGTGAAAACAAGTTTAATTTGGGACGATTTCATTAAGGGAAGAGTTCCATTCTGACGACACCAGGGACAATAGGGACTTATGGCCAAGAAATGGGGTCTGTGGATGCAAAATTTCTCAGAGGAAGAGGAGACGTCAGGTTTGGGGGGATTTCTGGCTGAATCAACCTAACAAGATACCTGCTGAAGGCAGGCCAGGGTGATCAGGCATCAAGCACAGGGTGTGGAAAATGCTGATCAGATGTTGAGAGTGATCTGTTATTGAGGGAGGGAGGGAGGGAGTTAATTCCTAAACTTCCCTGGTAGTGCTATTTGCTGCAACTGGATTTTACAAGGTAGTGCACAGATGAGTCTCAGGGAAAGTTCAAAAGAAGCTTGACTATAGTTGGTTGAGCAAAGAATCTCTGACATTTAATGGGTCCTTCTTACAAAACATTTGTATATATAATTTGTAAAATATAGAGGGTCATTTAGTTAGATTGTGTGACTACACACGGCACATTGCTTCCAATATCAGCAGCACTAATTTTCTCCGGCTTCATGAGTACATCTATTTCAAACTATATGTCTGATTCAGACTGAACACCCACTCAGTGATTTTATTTTCACATTAAATTGTGTGTTTTATAAATGTTATTATTCTGAACAGTCATGTAAGTCCTCAGACTGTAAGTAGTAAGGGCTAATTATAACTCAATATTACTAATAATGACATAGAGAAACATATCAGGAGAAAATGAAGAAAATGGAAAAATAGTAGTTTTCAAAGTCTGAGAACCGAGGCCTATAAAAATACGTGATCTATTGATAAGAAATTCATAATTCAAGGAGGTATTAAAGCAAAGGAAAACTGTCAGCTGACTGACAGTGTATTATGTATCTATTAGTGGATCAGAGACAAGACCGAGCTGTTATTTTCTTTCTGCTATTTATCTACCTGTCTGTCTACCTTTCCACTGGATGCAAATTTGTAACAATGCTTCAGTAGATGAGGAGTAAATAGAATGCCTCTCTGTCCTCTTGCTTAACAGAGGGGATTATTAAAAGTTCCTTGTGATGTGACTATAAATATTTAAGTGCGTGTAGCTGTATATATGTTTGTATGTATGTATGTATTTTTATTTCTAAGTGGTTTCTATAGCAGCAGAGATAGATTGATCCAAAGTAACAGTGATGGTGAGGTTCAGAGAAGACTGTGAGGGGAAAATGAAGTCGATTAGTAGGTTAGACTTTTTGAAGTTTGAAAAGTAACATATATATTAACTTTAGGATTAAATAGCGCAGTTTTAAAAACCAGAAACATTCAGACAGAACACAAGGTTTTAGGATCATTGATGTATTTTCATGTTTTTCCTATAGGAAACGGGCATTTTTGCAGAAAAGCATTAGGAGACTTTTAAAATAAAAAGTTAAATTTGAATTTAAGATAAATGTTTTAGTATAAATTTTCTCAAAATTACTTATTGTTTATCCGAAATACAAATTTAACTGTGTGCTATGTTTTACGTTGCAGCCGTACCCCCTCATTTCATGAGATTCTTGATCTTTACTTTCTAAATGTCTACCACACCATTAATTCCACATAAAGACCTGCTACACACTCACCTGCTCTCGCAGCTGTGCAGATGTATTCCTGTTCTTCATTCAGGTTCTGTTAGCTGTTTCTAGTCACATGGATTGACAACTCCCATCTGGAACTAAGGATACCTTAACCCAGAGTTAATAAACCTTATTTTTTCATATTATTACCCATTAAGGAGCCTTGTTAAACTTTTTTTTCCCTCCTAATCACTTTCCCAACTTCCATGAAGTTGTAAAATCACAGATATACCATATATATGCTTATTTATGGTAGTTCTTTGGAAGACCATAGACCAATGTAATAACGTAGTTATTACAGACCACTGTGATGACTAAGGCTTTTTTTTCTTAGAAATACCAGTTTTGCTCCCCTGGGGCAGTACTTCCTATCTTGAGAATGCATGCAGTACTTCCTGAAGGCACGCCTTCCCCTTTACTGCTGAATTGATCTGTCTCAATACCAAATAGTTGAGTCTCTACTGCAGGAAAAATAATTAAGGCATCTCATGCATTACCCATATTGACATCCAAAAATAGAAACACTAATACTTCTGGAGTGAATTTTACAAATACCAAATACTTGTGGCCTCTACGAGAGATCATTCCTGCAGGATGCAAAGGCCCATTAAAGAAAGAGGCTATCCATGTCATGATTCAGAATATGCTTATTTGAATATCCTAAACTTCATTGGAATTCTTTGCAATTTAAGGTTCTTATCTTTTTACTCATCTTTTGACCAAAAATTAAGAAATAAAGCTGGAAAGAAAAGCTTACATTTTAAAAAGAAACAGAATGTGTGCGTAACATTTTCTCATGGTTCATTATTACTGATGACACACACATTAATCAGCTTGCCATATGTTGGCACAGCTGTGATTGGTTTGTCCAAATCTCTACAGATTTTTCCTTTGCAACTCAGAGATATTTTTCAATGTGGGAGCAGAGTGCCATCGTGCTCTATGTTAAGACATGGTATAGAGTCAGCATATGTTCTCCAGCGTGTTCTGGCGAGACTGGTAATTCTCATTTATTTATTGATGAGGTTCTTTCAAACAGTTGTCCCCTTCTTTCTCTTACATTCTGGCAGGTATAAATAGCCTTTTGAAAAGGGGTACGGCAAATATTCTTGTAATTTTTTTCATCTTTATAATCACATTTATATATATATATATATATACATATATATATATACACAATTCTATAAATGTGAGATATTTTATAAATAAAATATGTATATATTTAGATTATATATTTTTGTATATTATACACTGTAGAAAAACATTGTTCTTGAAGCACAAAAATACAATATAGATTTTGATTTTTTTTTATTCGTTTGTTTGAGACATGATCTTACTCTACTGTCCAGGCTGGAATGCAGTGGCCTGATCTGTGCTCAATGCAACCCGATCAATCCCCTGGCCTCAAGCTATCTTTCCCACTTCAGTCTCCTTGTGGACCACAGGTGTACACCACCATGCCTGACTAATTTCTTTTATTTCTTGTAGCCAGGAAGTCTTGCTATATTACCCAGGCTATTCTCAAATACCTGGGTTCAAGTGATCCTCCCACCGTGACCTCCCAAAATGCTGAGGTTACAGGTGTGAGCCACTGTGCCCAGCCAATCAGATTTCGTAACATTATATTTTCTATCTTATAGATGCATAAGTTCTTCTTCACCTCTTGCTGACTTCTTGCACACTAACAATCACTTTTTTACCACTTACTTCCCTTTTACTGAATCTGAAATCCTTTATACTGCCTCTCACATGCTCATTTCAATGTGACGCAATTCATGAGAAAGGCCTGAGTTTTCAGAATCAAGTCAGACGGGCAGTATGAGGAATTATGTGTCATCTAACTGGGGATGAGAAAAAAACCTAGGAATTCTGTAGCAGTAACAAAGGTGACAACTTGGTTTCAGTCTTGTAAAGCCTGCAAAGGAGCAAAGTCAGTGAAGACTCAGTGGGGTGGCAACTGGTGTGTCTTGGCTGCTGAACATTTTTCCTCAATGAAAAAGAAACTTGCAGTATCACTAAAAGTCTTCATTTTCGTGTTAAGATATACATACTAACTTAGTGATCTTCTTGCATTTTTTACTGGAACAAAATAGAAATGTTTTGTTGTTGGTGGTATTTTGTTTTGATTTTCTTTTTAATTTTTCTTCTTTTTGGAGGGATGGTCTTCAGTCAGTCAGCATAGGGTGTGTCTGAAGATAGCAACAAAACAGATTCCTAGAGAGAAACATATAAAGACAAGAATATAAAAGGCCAGTAGGCAAGTTGGTAATAATATACTGAATGCAGAGGAGTCAGAATGCTGTTCACCAGCACCGCACAGGAACAACTTCAAGTATTAGGTAGATGATTTCAATCAGATGGGTTTTTGTTTGTTTGTTTTTAAACAAATCTTAGCTAGCTTAGTATTGGAGCTAGGATTCCACTTTAGGGAGTTAGTTGGCAGGAGGTTAGCAAAACCTAGACTAGAACCCAGAGCATGTAGTGCTGAGCAAATTTCATTCATTCATCACTATTTTTGGATGGCTTCTACATTCAAGGAGTTGGGTTTAGTGGTGAAGACATAATGAACTTTAGGTACATAACAGACACAGATCTCAACTGTATGGAACTTATGAAACAGTCTTGAGGAAAGAATAAGACAAAGATCTTATTTTTCAGACAGAAGTACGAGATCTGAGAAACAAGGACTGGGTATTTGAACCGTAACACAAGGTCAGAAATCCATTAAGTGTGATTTGGAATTTACAAGTCTGATTCTACAAAGAACCTGATTCTTCATATTCCTATGTTGAATATTATTTTCCTTCTCCTCACCCTCACAGTCAGCCCTTGTGAATTTTCGCCCATTAGCCATATAAAAATAAGAATTCAGCCTAATGCTGACAGGTGCGTGTGGTGGTAATGAACTTTCAAAAAAAAAATTTAAGGGGCAAAAAAAGCTGAGAACTTTTTAGCCTTTGCAAATATCGTTGTTGTGAATACGGCTATCACTGTCTATTTTAAGCCACTAATGTTAAACAACCTGCTGGCAAAATTCCTGAAATAATAAAAATCAGATCTCAGAAACCCGTACAAGCAGGATCCAGCATAATAATGAATGTTGACCTCTTAATGCCTGCCTGATCTCCTGACTATTAAAAGCGCCAGCCAAATCTTTTGGAATTAAGCCTTGAAAACATTTGTTCTAAAATAATAGCCTCACTACCAGTAGCTGGTTACTTCCAAACGAAAAAAGGATGTAGGTATTTTTAGAGTTACCTTATTTTCTTTAAACCTATCAACCTTAATTTAGAGATGATTTGATCATTGGACTTGGGATATTTTACTCCAGATAGTCAACTGTCTTAACAAAAGGAAAAATATTTGGGGAGTGCAGATCCAGACATACCCAAATTTCTGATACTGTATAAAAGGGACAAATCCAACTATATAGTGCATGTATGTTTAATAGTGAATTCTCTGAATACACAAGTCCATATTATGTGTAACAATGAACAGTGGAATTATAATTGGAACATACTCATTTATTATTTTGAATCTCCATGCCTTTGCAGGGACATAGAAATTTCAGATAACGCCTTGTAAATTTAGATATTCTTTATCAAATATCATACATATGCTAACATATGGCTGTCCAATTTCCGTTTATTTCATTACTTAATGTCAGAATGATTAGAAGGCAAGAGAATGTGGAGAGCAAATAAACATTGCATGCAAAAACAATAAAAACTATTGGTTTTTAAAAGTGCAGAGAAAATCTGTAGATTTTGTTTTTCTCTATTCTTCATTACATTGGATAATCAAGAGTTGACTATATTGTAATTAGAACTGAAGTTGAAGAACACATGTAACAATTCACAGTTTATAATATAGCTCAAATCCACTACATATATATTAATAGGGCATTGAAAATCATGCATTTGCCATTTCAAAGGAAGCTTCCCATATCTGCAGTGATTTGGGACACATTATTTAGTGCCCTCTCTTTATTTCTGCTATTTGATGAGTTCTGTTTTGCATTATATTACAATCAGCCCTTGAGTATACAATGTTAGTGGAGGGAGGGGGATAATCTTCATCCCTCGACAATTCTAGAGAAAATATTACAATCAACAAAAGAACAGAGAAACCAAATTTTAAGGTAATTAGTCACAAGTGTAAATGACTGTTGATAAACTTTGAGATTATTTAAAAATTATAGGTTTTAACTAATATTTTGAAATTTTCATTTTAAAAGTGGAATTCACTAAACTTGTCTCATGTAATTGTAATTAGTTGTAAAATTTACCCCCCATACTATTATACTATTCACAGGTAAATGTAGTAGCATTTCTATGTATTTGTTCTTGGTACTGCAAAATATTCTCTGATTCAACTGATTAATGATTCATTAATCATTATGTACCTCAGAGATGTAAGGCTGTCGGAAGCTGGGAGTTAATACATTCGTTTTAATTTTATGAAGTAGTAAATAAGACAGGTTCTGAACTCTGTTTGATGCTAATTCCCAGCAACATTTGAGAACACATTTGTAGACATTATTTGGAAATACTTTGTGAAATAAGTCGCAGTTCATAACAAAAAGTATTGTTACGACACGCATAGGCCACTAAAGAAGTATTGATAATTCATTTTATTTTTTCATACTGTCACAGGATCCCTGGTGTGTTGATGTTCTGGCTGGAAACCTCTGTGGCCAGTGGTGCCTTTGCCTGAGTTTTGCTAGTGCCTGCTGTATTCATTCTGCCCACCTAGCCTGAGGCTGCAGCTGGCTCATGTTACCAGCCTGGATCCTACGTCTGCCAAGGGAGAGCCAAGAGCAGACCTCTGAGGGGTGTATGAGTGAGGGAGTGTGGGTTCTGGTCACTGTACATGGACAGGCCTGCTGGCTTCAGCTGGGTTAGTAGTTCTACGCACTGGCATGGGTGATGGTTCCCCACAAGGCTGCAGTGGATCAGGTGTACCACAAACAGCTTTCACGGGTGGCACTGGGGCATGCAGTGGTGCCTGGAAGCTTGGAGACACCAGAAACCACAGAGCCCCAAAGAGTGACACAACCCTGGCTCAGGGAGCTCCTAGATCTGGGCTCCTTGACGGCCACAGCTCTTCTCTCCTCCTTGTTGCCCATAATGTGGCAAGCAAGAAGTGTGTTTTAGCCATGTTTATGTTACGGCTCTTTCAGCCCTGCCATTTCTCAGTTCCTAAATTTTTGTCCTGTGTCCAGGTTGAATGAGGTATGTGATCAAGTGGGATGTGTGCAAGACAAAGAGGTGCTTTATTGAACAACTCCAAGGAGACCAGCAGTGGATACCTCCTCACTGAAAGCAGCACATTCTGGTGAGTGCTCAGCTCTCATCAGAGAGCAGACCCACGGTGGGTAGCTCCTATCTGCAGGCAGGCTGTCCCATCACCTGCCAGAGTCTAGCTGAATCCAGAGTTTCTATGGGATTCAAAGGGGAGGAAGTGCATGCTGATTGGGTGGCAATGGCCAGGCCTGAAGAAAGCACCCTAAGTTCTCACTCCCATCCATGGAACTAGCAGCGCTGTCCCTGCTTTTCACCCAGAAGCCTGTCTGCCTCCTGCCACCATTAACCTGCTGTCCACAGCAGCCAGGCTGTTCATGCTGAAGGGTCCCTGAGCCAGGCACATAGCTATACATACTCACCCCAGCCTCCCTCCCATGCTTATTAGTACCCAAAGTCCAGAGGGGACTGCAGCAGCAGGGAGCTGGCATGTCAGCACTGCCCTGAGGGCACTTAGACATGGCCAGGGCATGACAGTGCATGGGAAAAGTCACAACTGCTCAAAAATCAGAGTGGGCCCTGGGAGCAGGAGAGGCCAGGTAGTGGGTGCAGGCCTTCTGAGCCTGAAGGACCCAGGGGGCTTCTTGGACCCCCAAGAGTGCAGAGATGCCCGTATCTGCAGCCAGGACCGGGTGGCTACAGCAGCACCTGAGAAGGCAGGGCTCCCAACCCTATGGCTTGGAAGGCGGTGGGGCTCCCATCTGTTTCTGGCTCTTGCTGTATCCATGGAGCAGGACACCCTGGCTGCACTTCCTGCGTTGTGGCCAGCATCATGGCAGAGGCCACTTCAGATGAGCCATCACTGCCATCACTATGGGGCTACAATTTGAAAGGTGAATGCAGATAGATAGAAAATGGAAGTCGATGTTAAAGACATTGAACTTTTATTTTAACAAGGTATGTAAAATATTTTTTATAATTATCATTGAAAGAAATGTGAACTCAAATTGTAATCATAAAAGCTAATATTAGTTGAGATTATATTCTGTACCAGGGTTGTTTTTGGTGTTGGGGTGTGTGTGTCATTTTATACACACAACTTTCCTAGGATGTAAAATGTTTCAATTTATTCTCATTTTAAAGATGGAAAACAGGTTTAGAACTATAAAGTAACCAATTAATGCCAATTAGCTATCAAATAAGGAGCCTCATTTAAAATGCTATAGGTCTATCATCTGGGGCTATACTTCTAATTAGGGGATTGTTCTGTGAGAGGAAGATGAAAAGCCATTTTTACACCCTTGAAGGGCTAGTTATAAATGGTGGAGAAAACATATGTTCTACTGCAGAAATCACAACAAAAAAAAATAAATGCATGAAAATAATAAAATCATTGAAGACCTCAAATATATTTTCCCATGCTAGATTCTATTCAACAATGAAACAAGCTCCCTTACAAAAAACAAACACCTTACTCTAAGAACTATTGAGAAGTACTTTTTTACTAGTAAAAATATTGTGGATATTCTCTTTCCATTGGAAGGAATGCTCATTTATTTTTCTCTGAGAAAAAAATTATCAATTGAGGTTATATGTTTACAAAAAGTTACCAAAAATGGAAATTCTATTTTTCCCAAGAGCCAATAACATTCACCAAACTTAAATATGAAGATATGTACACATATAAAGTAGAAAAGGCTAAGTTTATTACCAATTACTTGATTTAAAGAATTCTAAGCAAGAAATGATGACAAAAAGCTACATGATTTTGCCTTAAAGATAGCAAGAGTTACTTATTCTGCTGGTGATACTGGTGTATTTCATTTACCATTGTATCTGTGTAGATACCATGACTTACCCCTAGTTTCATTATGAAATATTGATAGCAGGTGAATTATGTAACCCAGAAGACAAAAAGGATAAAACAAACAATGTAAATTATTACAAAATATCACAAAATTATTTTGGATCATTTTGCTTTCACTTATGCTGACCTTTGGTTCAAAGACTAGTAGGTATTTGTTGTCACTTAAACATGTTTCTAAAATATAGTATAATTAATAAGCTGGAACTGTTCTATTTCTTAATCTCACTAGAGAATTCCGCTATTGATGTTTTTATCTATTGGCGTATACCTATATGGTATTTTATCTCACTGGTCCCAAAAGTACTACTTGACAGTGTATATTTCTCCTACGCTTAAAACCTAAATATATTCACTTGACAGATTGTCTTCCTTGTACTACAAGGTGCTTTTATTTATTTTTTTTTTTTTGAGACAGAGTTTCACTCTTGTTACCCAGGCTGGACAGCAATGGCGCAATCTCGGCTCACCACAACCTCCGCCTCCTGGGTTCAGGCGTAGCTGGGATTACAGGCACGCGCCACCATGCCCAGCTAATTTTTTGTATTTGTAGTAGAGACGGGGTTTCACCATGTTGACCAGGATGGTCTCGATCTCTTGACCTCGTGATCCACCCACCTCGGCCTCCCAAAGTGCTGGGATTACAGGTGTGAGCCACTGCGCCCGGCCTACAAGGTGCTTTTGAGAAATGCTGTCATTATTTATCTTTCAAGAGGACAACTTCTCTTTGTTTTTACGAGTGACCAGCTATCAAGTGTGACCTACCATGGGTGCATACACATGCTCTGAAGATTTCTCTGTAGGTGTCAGTGCTGTAAACAAACAAACAAGACAATAGCAACAGGAACAGAGCTTGACCAGGCAAAATGTTTAAAATGTTGGAAATGGATTGTGTAGACCCCTCAAAGCTCATCTTAACAGAATTAAATATGCAGGCATACCTACAAGGCCATTTACTAACAAACAAACATTTTCATTCAGCAAAGCCATGCATTTTCTCAAAAATACACCAAGCTTACGTACGTGTTTCCTGGCAACAGTAAGTTACAGTTAAAAGGAGGAGTATAGTTTATGAACATAAAATTTTAAATATATATGAAACGCTCATTTGTTCTCAAGTATATTTTGATAGAGAGTCCTTACTGAAAAGATCGGTACCATATATTTTATAGAAAATTTAGAAATCTTTTGTAAGTTTTTAAAGCATGTCTCAGTCTAACTGTATTATAGTCATTCTGGATTTTGTTTAAAGAAATGCAGATTTTACAGGTCACCACATACCTGTTTTCTGTGTAATCCATGTTTCTGGGGTAGAGGCAACAAAGTACAGTTGACAAAATCATACCAAGTATTTTTTTTCCATTCTAAAATTCTGGACGTGCAAAGTTTTAACAATGTTGCGTATGTAATGACCCTTTCTATGAAACTAAAATTCGAGTTCATGTATATCTCATTATATTCTACTGCTTCTTGCAAAATGTATACCTTCTCTTTCACCGCGGGGTGAGGTTAAGGGGCTACACTAGTCAGCTGTTACTCTCACCTTTCTCCCCTGAAAATTATGGTGCCATCTGACGTTAAAAAATAATGTCTAAAATGCCTATTTCTGCTGAAGACAACATGACCATTTTAATATACAAAATACGTATCATTAATGTGAAGAAATTCACAAAGTTAACAACAAATAACGTATTTTCTGTTTCTCCGTAATATATCTGAAAACTCTGCCTTTTTATCCACCATTAAAAGTGCACATTATAGACAGCTCTGTTAAATAATTGGCAACACCAAAAATGCATATTCTACAACAAAAGCATGATAGAATGTCGTGATTCTGTCCTAAGAATTTTTTTAAATTAACATGTTAAATTTACATGGATAATAAACACACACACTGCTAGAGGGAGCAATGCACTGTAATGTTTGCAAATGCAAGTATGTAGATTACCATTTTAATTGTTTTTTGTTATTGTGGATAACACCATATGAATGCTATATCGACAGAAAAGTAATTTACACATATATAAGTGAAAATGAGTTATTTTATAGCCTAAAACCTGAGTCCATTTTTTTGATGATCAAAAGCAAAATTTTGTAGATTCTTGTTACATTATCGGGTAAGGCATTTCACCTCGCCTGCCAACTTTCTTATTCCTGCCCGTGAGGAGGACTGCCTAGACTGTATTTCAATGGAAAACGATGCATCTTCATTAGGCAGGGTGCCATATGAAATGTGTACACAGTAATTACAACAATTCATTTTAAACTATGAATTTTCCTAGGGCATGTACAAACTATTGGTTTTTCCTATTCAGCTCCACATTTCCTCAAGCCTTTTTCAATCTTCCTTATCTTATTCTTTTAAATTCCTATCAGATAGATAATTAATAGATAAAAATAAATGAATAAATGTATTGAAAGAATAAAAGGTCAAAGGGTACAACTTTCACTTGTAAGATGAGTAAGTTATGGAGATCTAACATGCAGCATGGTAACTAACTATAGTTGGGAACCATGTATGTCATAGTTGAAATTTGTTAACAGAATAGACCTTAAGTGTTCTCACCACACACACACACAGCTAGAGAGAGAGAATTGGACTGGCCTTTGTCCCTGATGCCGTACAGGAAAAATAAATTCTTGTACCTACACCCTGAGACTGTCTTTGTTATTCATTAGTTTCTTGGCTCACACCTGAGTCTGTGCTAAACAGATACCTCATAATGCAGGCTGGTCACCGGAAAGACTAACCCTGTGATTAAAAAGAGTTAGGGCTTTGACCCACCACTACCTCAAGGAAAGTAGAGGCAGGACACTGAGTCAGCCTGGTAACCAATTATTCAATCAAACATATCCACTTAATAAAAGCCCATTAAAAACTCTGGACAAGGAAGCTCAGTGGAACTTCCTGGCTGGTGAACAAAATCAATGTACCATGACAGTGATGTCACCTAATTCTGCAGCGACACAGGAGATAGAAATTATTTAGGTAGGTAGATAGGATGAAAGAGTCACCAGCAAAAACCTTCCTTCTAACAAGCAGCAGCTCAGAAATTTCTTTCTTTCTAACCACATACAGTTCAAAGAAATCACAACTATTCTACTAAAAAGCAGCCTGGAAGATCGGGCTGTAAAACATAGATAAGCAACTCCAGCACAGGGAGAATTTCCAGGTTAATCATCAGACCTCACATACATGGGTCCCAGTAAAAACACTGGGGCTTAATGAGCACATTCCTTTCTCCTTTTTGGGCACACTAAGATAGGGTGGCTGGAAAGTTGCAGGGAGCTGGGGAGATGCCTGTAGCTGCAAGAAGGTACCTGGGACCAAGCACAAATTCCCCTCCCCTTTTTAGCACATGCAGCATGGAGTAGCCCAAGCTAAGAGCCACCTGCATGATAAGTGAGGTGGGGGGTGCCAGAGACAGACTCTGCTCTATGCTGATGGCTCACCTCATCCTAACTGCTTTTTGTAACCTGTGTAGACAAAATACCCCCTCCCCACTAGCTCATTTAAACCCTTAAATTTTACTGCAGCATGGCAACCCATTCAGGGACCCTCTCTGTGACAGAGAGCTGTTCTTTTCCATTCACTATTGAACGTCTGCTCTAACCTCTCCCTTTGTGTCCACATCTTTGATTTCCACGACCTTGAGTCAAAGAACCTCCGCTGATATCCCATACAGCGAGGCTGCTGCACCAGAAGGCAGCACAGGAGCTCCGCATATAAGTCACTAGAGTGAATCGGCAACCAACAGAATGGGAAAAAACTTTTGCAGTTTACCCATCTGACAAAGGGCTGATATCAAGAATTTACAAAGAACTCAAACAGATCTACAAGAAAAAAGCAAACAAGCCCATCCAAAAATGGGC
>CM052667.1:4202555-4247432 GCA_028533165.1 Leontopithecus rosalia | reverse complement strand
CCTCAGCTTGCGCCAAAACCTGAAATTTGGTGTGACATTTGGTATAGTCAGCAGGATGCCTAGGTGAGTGAGCCTTTGGTCCACGCTGATTCTGAGTCAGCCATGGGGTGCAGCCCCAACACCCTTAAAGGCAGGGAAATAAAAACCTGCCTTAATGTATATAGAAACGTTGGGGTAATGTCACCATGGGGTGGTTGCCTGCCATAACCTGAAGTTATTGCTCTCTGTATTACTGCTGTGTCCGTGTATCTAAGGACTCTGTCTCCCTCGGCCTATGGGTGGAGAATAAGGGAAATGGATGTCCTGCAGTCAAGAATGGTTTGAGACAGACATCTGGGCCAGCATTACTCATCAAGTTTGGAGCGCAGGTGCACAACTCCACTCACTATGTAACCTGTTTGTGTAAGCTCATCACCTAGCTCTGGGCCACTATTGTGAGGTGCATAAATGTGTCAGTGATACTGTGAGAGCACATGCATAATGGAACTGAACTGGAGCCAGATACCTAGCAAGCAGTTGGGGCTGCAGGTGCAGCAAGAAGCAGTGAGCGTGTCAGTGAGTGCAGCTACAGGCATGGCGGTGGCAGGAGCCACAGAGCTGGCTGCTGAGAGGGGCTGCAGCTGGAGAAAGCAGCCAGGATAAAGGCTGACAGAAAGAGAGAGGAGGGAGAGGGATAGAGAGAGAGAGAGAGAATGCCAGGCATCTTGCAGGCAGACGAGGGGACAGAGAGGAACTGCATAAAGCTTGTGCCCAGAGAGAGAGAATAAAGCCATATTTAAACTCCCTACAATTCCTCTAGTGTTCTTTCAGCTGCCTGCCATACATCCACACACTTTCCTCAGTCCTCAGCTTGGGCTAGAACCTGACACTTGGAGTGACACTGTATTTGAAAGATCATAGTTTGCCATTTTTGTCTCTCCATGTGGATGCCCAAGAACTTGCTTCTTCCTGGGGCCTGCAATCAATTAACATTTTAATGTTGACAGGTGTGGAACATCAGGAAATGGCCTCCCCTGGCCCAGATGCCAATTAAGCACTTTTAGAGAGACAATGCAAACATCCCCTAACCATTATCTGACATTTCTAGGGGTGGGGAGAAGAGCCCTCTCCTTCCTCACTCCCCCCGACTACCTGTAACAAGACCAGCACTGGAGATGTGGCAAAACTCTGTCTCTACTAAAAATACAAAAATTAGCTGGGCATGGTGGTCCACACTTTTAGTCAGCTACTCAGGTGCTGAGGTGGGAGAACTGCTTGAGGTCAAGGCTGCAGTGAGCAGTGATCTAACCACTGTACTACCTCCTGGGCAACAGAGCAAGACCGTCTCAAAAGAGAGCGAGCGAGCGAGCGAGAGAGATCATCTGATATACTTCAAATTACACTCATGCATTGCTTAAAGATGAGTATCCTTTCTGAGAAATGTGCCGTAAGATGATTTTGTTCATTGTGTGAACATCCAGAATGTGCTTACCCAAACCTGCATGGTATAGCCTACTACACACACAGGCTACAAATCTGTGCAGCATGTTCCTTTACTGAATGCTGTTGGCAATCGTAACTCAATGGTACGTGCTTGCATATCTAAATATATTAAAGGTAGGTCTTGTTGGTGCTGCTCTGTCATCAGGGCTACTACATCGTCACTAGGTGATAGAAATTCTTTTAGCTCCATTAGAATCTTGTAGGAATGTATGGGCCAATGTGGACCAAAACACCCTTATATGGTACAGCACTGTGTAAGTATTGATCAGCTCATGCATTTTAGATTCTGATCAGCACTAAAAAGAAAACCTGAATAGAATAAGTAGGCTAGAGAGAATCATATGTTATAATGTTATTTTGGGTAAAACTTTTAAATTATATACATACAATTTATATATTATACATAATTATGTATATATTCTAACTTGAAATTTATATATATGTATATGTATATTTGTATTATATATGTATGTATATAGTTTATATACATTATATTTTTTATATTACATTAAATATATACAATATATTTATATATATTATATTATATACATACATATATATATATATAAATTTCAAGGTAGAATGCAAAAGTATTTTTAGTTTGGTGACAGTGAAAAATCTGTGAAAGTCTCCAAGATAAACTGTGACTTATTTTTGCAGTAAAGAAAGAAAGTTTTTACAAATTTAAAAGATTTCCCATAAAGTCTCATAGTGAATCAGGACTGAGCCATGACTACTATAATCTACTGTTGTGATTTTCAGTCTGTTGTTTTGTTCAATACTCAATAAACAAATTATTACCCAAGAAGAAAACGACTTCCTAAAAACTAGAAACCTCACTTTAAATCATCCTAAAGATTAAAGGAACGCTTTAGAAGGAAGAATTTTTACTTATTTTCCAATATGCAAAAAATATGAAAAATAGCTGTGGCTATTGTGCTTTTATTTTCTGAAATTCCCCTTCTTAATTTTTTAACTAATAGAGACTAATTTTCATCTTAGTAAATCAAAACTAAAATGATTATATGATATTTTTTGCTAATGATCTGAATGTTTTGCTGACTAGATTCAAAATATTTTTTTGTTTGCTTTAATTAAGTGAATATGAGCTATTCCAGGCAAAACCTATATAAAATACAGCAATGTCAAATAGTGATAATAACTCAATAGCTTTTGAATTAAAATGTGAAGCTGTTATTATTAGGCCTTTAGAAACAAACGCACTAAAGGTTGAGTCTTCTTTTCCTCCATTGAAAGCAGTGAAGGAAGGTGGAGTGGTGGTATTGAGAAATGTTAACATTGGGAATATGATGATATATTTATAGATATTATGACATACTTACATTCAATCAATTGAATGAGAAATGTGAGAGAAAGAGAAGTCGAAGATTACATCAAGACGTTTGGCTTGATCAACTGGAAGACTATTTTCAATTAAAAGACATGTTGTTTGGGAGCTACATCTGGGTGATATGAATCTGGAAATGCTACTTAAAACATGCAAGTTGGATACAAGGAAGACAGTTGACCTGCAGATTAAAATTGGGGGGTCCTCCATTTAGTAGACAGTATTTAAAGCCACAAAACAATTAAACTACTGAATCTATATAGAATCGATTTAAAAACTGAGCTTCAGCAGTCTAACAGTAAGACATTAGCACGTGAAGAGACACTATATAAAGAGATGGTGATGGAATGGCCAGTGAAATAGGAGGAAATTCAGAGTGTGTGTCATAGAACACAAGTGAAGAACGTGTTTCCAAGAGGACGATGTGATCAAGTCCTTCAAGGAGGATGAGAACTGACAATTGACCTCTGATCAGTATTTACTGTTTAACAAACACTAATGTCTTTCTATTTAATACAGTAATAAGTGAACAATCTTAGCAGGTCTTGAGGACTTTGTTTCTTTACACTTCACAATTTTCTCTGTTCTTAGCCCCATAGTCGTTTAGAGAAGGGGAATAAGCAAAAATCATTGTTTTGACTTTGCATCAGTAATTTATATAATCCAAGGAGTCCACCTATGTAGGCTGAAGTGCATTGCAAAGTAAGTGTGCGTAAATTAGATTTTAATTTCGTAAGAATATATTATTTTTCACTAAATAAATAATTGACCATTTCATGAATTGCATACTGAAAATCCTTGCTAAGAAAAAATATGGAATATTCTTCTGTACCCTTTATGTCCCAATGCTTCTAGTGTTTTATAATTATATTTGGCTTTAGGCCTGAAGTTACTTGGCCCAGTGATGCAATTTGTCACTTTTATGTGTTACTTCCAAATGATTTCAATGTGTTTTATGCATGTAAAAACTGCAGGACAAGTCCCTGAAGATTATGAGAACAGATTTTTGAATTACATGGTGAATTTTTATTTCTAAAATATTGACTTTTCTACTCAGGAAATAATATTGAATGCCCTGTGGATAAGCTATGTACAGTGAATACCAAAGTGCACTGAGGATTGCTGAATTGGAGCTAACTGCTTTATTCACTGAGAGGCAATCACGGGAGTGATCTGGTCTCTTTGTTTTCTTACGGCCATGTCGAGGCTCTTGTATAATAAAGGAAGCAACTTAAATTGTTGCTTTAATCAACAAGCCCCCGATCAGTCACTGACTCACTGAAGAACTATTTATGAAGAATATACTATTTACCTTGAGATATATGCCACAGGGGATATAGAAGAAAACTGTACTTCCTCTTCTCATAAAACCCGATTACAGAGACTTGGCTGCGGCATGCAAAATAAAGAGAGAAAAACTGAAGTATATTTTAATTCTCAATTCCTTAGTATACCTTTAAAAGCTACAGCACTCAAGCAAAGAGAAAAATCAGCAGAACGAGGGTATTAAAGAAAGATATTAAGGGAAGAATCTATTTTGGATGTTCTTCTACCTGGAATGGAAAATTGAATTTATAAGAGGGAAGGTGAATCCTGTACTTCATCTTTGCTCCTCCTAACTTGGCCCAACAGTGTAGAGCAGATATTTGCTGAGAAGTTATTATGTGACTTTGAATGATACGGCTATCCAAAGACAAGAGAAGTGATCTAGTGATCTGGTGATTTAAGCAGGCAGAACAGTATCACTAATGAACAGAAGTGTAAATGAGCTAAACTTGTTTAGGGCAAATATAGTAATAATCCGGCTTAGAATGAAAGGTCAGTGGTAAAACATATTCAGAACATAGGATTTCACCTACAAATATCTTTTGATAATATATTAATATGTTACCAAAAAACTGTTAAACAATAAATCTTAAATGTCCACCTAGTTTTTAATAATTCCCATATAAACAAATAGCTCTCAAGTTTTATTATAAATTATTTGGGAAAAGTATGATGGAATTGTTAGAAGCACTGCTAATCAAGACCTATGCATTACCTAATTAAAATTTTCTAGACCTGTAAACTGGTTCAGCTGATCTGACTGGGGAAAAAAAAAGTTGTTCCTATTATGGTTTTTTAAAACTCCTAATTCCTGTGGCCACTTCCTTACCCATTTTCAAACCTCTTTTCCTGAATAGAGTCTGTATTTTCCTGAGTATAGTCTGCCATAGTCAGAGTAGGCTTGATGTGATAGTTAATTTTAGTTGTCAACTGGACTGGGATGAGGGATACTCAGATCGATGGTAATGCTTTATTTCTGGGTATGTCTGTGACGGCGTTTCTAGAAAACGTTGGAATTTAAGTTAGTAGACTGAGGAATTCACCCAGTGTGATCAGGCACCATCTGGTTGAGGGCCAAATATTACAAAAAGGCAGAGGAAAAGCACATTTGCTCTCTGTTCTGGAGCTGAGACACCCATTTCTTCTGCCCTTAGACCTCAGAACTCAGGGGACCCCAGTGACCCCAGTTTCTCAGGGCTTCCGTCTCATACTGAGAGCTGATCCTACATTAAGACTGGAGTCAAACATGAAGACAGCAGTAAATTTTTCACAGACTCAGCAAAACATAAGGCCTAAACAGTCAATACTTGCTATTTCTTGCTTTTGTTGGCTTTGGGAACTGAAACCATCTGTGTCGATGTGTCTTAAAGTTTTGCCTAAAAAGGTAACAGTGTAAACCAACCAGTTACCTCACTGTTTGCTTCAGAAAATTCCTAGAGATCAATTAACTGAAGATAAAACTCTTCTCATGTGAACAAACATCACTTATTAAGTAACAGTATACCCACTTCAACACCATCCCTGTACTGGATCCACCAATCCTAAACTATATTATATCATGAACTTTGCTCAAACTCATTTTGCCACCTTGAAAGATTTACTGTACAAGACTTCAGGTCAGACCCTAAAGGCTTCTTCTGAACCCTGCTTCCTTCTGGATCACTTCTAAGTCTTGCTCATTCTGTTCTGCAGTGAGCTCTAATCAGTTTATTTTTGCATTTTTAATAAGTTGTCTTTTAATAGTTTGGTAAATTCAACACTTTTTATAAACTTGATGCCTGTTGTTATGAATAACCATAACAAACTTGATTTCTTGGTATCAAAACTAGCACTACAGCCAAGAAAAAGAAGTATCTTATAAGGGGATGTAGTTACTAGTCAATAGGCTAGTTATTGGTATTATCATAGATTATTTTAAACTCAGAAATGTAAGGCATTAATCACTAAGCAAACTTCTGTGATTATGTATAAAGTCATCCAGTAGACCTCTCACACAAGAAGGATTATACAGTATTATAAAGGCCTGAAAGGTAAATGTGGATTTTAATGTGCAAAAGATCAAAATTCTAAATGATGTACTACATGCATAATAATAGAGAGAAACCAAGCAACTAAACTATTATTAGTTATCATGAATAATTCACAACTAAAGCATCATCAATACTAGCAAGAAGCAAATTTGTGATTTTAATTAATGTTTAACAAACCAGAACTATTCTGCTTTAAAGTACATGATAAATGACAAGGATAAAAAGCACAATATTTTTTATCATTTAACACTATTATTAAAAATCAGCTTTAAAAAATGCTTTTTGGAGCTTCTTACCCAACTCATTATTTGCAAAATTCAGATAAGCAAACTAAATTTCAGCACTTTTTAAAATTGAATTGCTCAAGTACTATTTATGGAACATCATATATTTAATAGAATCCATCTTTAATTCAATCAAGTGTGAAAATAATGTCGTAGTTTTTATAATATTAAATAAATTATAATATTCAATGAAAGTTTCTTATATCATTTTTTAAAAAGAGAGGAATGCTAAATTAGCTTATATTCTCTTCTCAAAATATAATTTTCTAAGGCCAGGAACTAGCAGAATTCTAAGTCAAGTTTTACCTCTGAGAATTGAAGTCATTTATAGCCACAGCTTTACTCCCTAAATTAACACGAGTTAATTAGCCCAGGAAATTCTTGCCTAGGAAATGAAGTTGTAGATAACTTTATTCTTTCTTCAGAAACTATTCGTTTCAAAATAGACTATTCAGCATGCTTTCATCTGTATGAAATTGTGACAGTCTTCTTACAGCAATAGATCCCTCAAATAGATTCATCAAATATGTGTTATCACGTATTACAAACCTGCTTTACAAACCTTGCTATGTCCACTGATCCTCACTATTATATCACCAACTTCATCCAACTCTAATCAGCATTCCCCAAACTACCGCACTAAAATTATGAGAAAAATCCCCTACCTTCTGTTAGATGACAAAAACCATCTAAATCCTGCCTTCCTAGGCACCATGAGGTACACTGGCCTTCGTTACTGCAGTTGGGCATAATTTTGGCTTTTCTGGCTCAACAGGTCATATTGATAATTCTCCGGTGAGTGAACAGTTGATACCTGACACATGTAAAATTCAGAATCAATGGAAGTCGGAAAGGGGCAGGAAACTAGCTTTAATATTATACAATTTAATAGTATATTATTACAGACGTACATACATAGTATATATTATATATGTTCATAGTACACATACACATAACCTTAATGAACTTAAGTAAATTCTTTTGTATGAATATTAGAATGTCCCTCCAAAAAGTAGTATTTTTGAAATAAACCCGAAAAGACACCTTTCAGGATATTTATATAAAGGAGAGTATTAAAAAGTGTTCATTTTTGTGTTTTCAATCTATCACTCTTACAAAAAGATCCAGTTGAAAATACATAAAATTTAGTTGGAATTGAGACAGTTGGTGCCAATTGGAAGTAAGTTACACATTCATGACAACTGGAGATTAAAATGGATTCATGGGGGGCGTATTTTTAAATCTGCCTCTGTAAAGGGCTATTTATGGGAGAGGTGAAAGCACGCATGTAAATTTTTTTTCTGTAGTCAAATATAGTTTGAAAAGCCTGCATACTCTAACCCCTTCTGAGGGTCACAGTGCTCATTAGCATCTTCAAGGTCTAAGATGTTAACTCCCAGGATCTTCTAAAGTAATTTGACTATATAACCCTTTATTAGAGTAACAGCTGTTAGCCTCCTTCAAATGCAGTCCAAGGTAGTAATCACCAGCTATTGCAATCTCAGAAACTCTGACCCAGTGCTTAAGTGTCTTTTAAAAATATGAATCATGTAATTTTAACATTGAATATTGTATAATTCTCTAACCAACTGCTGTGTGCTCACATTCAAGACACATTATTATTATGCATCCTCTGCTTGAAAACTCCGTTGACTGAAGAATTTAGCATCCCTATGACTTCTTTTTTGCCTTCTGGTAAAAGAGTGTGCCACGGATACCCTTACCCATGGTTAGAATATGCCTCTATCAAAATTCTTGTTGTGGATATTCCTCTTACGGATATTCCAGAGTCACACAAACATAAATCCGTATGATAGTTTCTACAGTCAGAATGGTTGTGTCCTCCACGTCCCCTAACATTTACATATTACAATCCTGACGTCCAGTGTAATACTGTTAGGAAGTGGGACATTCAGAGAAGTGTTAAGTCACGAGGCCAGAGCCCTAACGAGTGAGATCAGCATCCTTAGAAAGGAGGCCCAAGGGAGCTCACTTGTTCCCTCGACTACGTGAGGCCACAGCTAGCTGAACCCACCTGTGAATCAGAAAGTGCACCTGTACAAGACACTGAACCTGCTGTTACCCTCATCTTGGACTTCCCAGTCTCTAGAACTCTGAGAAATATATTTCTGTTTTTTATAACTGCCTGGTGTACAGTTTTTTGTGAAAGCAGCCTGAACATACTGAGATGATAGTTCAACAGTTTGATGGTAGCGGTCATGGCCCATGTGCCCTTCTTTACTCCAGGAAAACGGCCTCATTCCAGTTATCCATTATGCAGACATGATTTGGGGTTCCGCTTCTTCAATAAATAAAGTCTATTTTTCAACTTTCCCATTTGTGAAAACTGAGTGCAGTTTGTGAGGCATAGTCTTATTAGTACCATGATTTCCTATATTGGATACTGCATTTCTCTTAGAATAATAACAACAACTTGGCCGGGCGCGGTGGCTCAAGCCTGTAATCCCAGCACTTTGGGAGGCCGAGGCGGCTGGATCACGAGGTCAACAGATCGAGACCATCCCGGTCAACATAGTGAAACCCCGTCTCTACTAAAGATACAAAAAATTAGCTGGGCCCGGTGGCGTGTGCCTGTAATCCCAGTTACTCGGGAGGCTGAGGCAGGAGAATTGCCTGAACCCAGGAGGCGGAGGTTGCGGTGAGCCGAGATCGGGCCATTGCACTCCAGCCTGGGTAACAAGAGCGAAACTCCGTCTCAAAAAAAATAAATAAAAATAAAAAAAAATAACAACAACTTGCTAATAGTCTAATAAAAAGAATATTTTCTCATTTACTGTTGTTTAGTAATATAAAACAAAATCTAAACCCCAGTCATGTCTGCAAAAGGCATAAAGACACGATCCATGAATCACACCAGAAGAGGTTAGTGTTTTCCTGACAAAACATCAGAGGCAATTATTTACAGGACGGATACCTACAAATACACCAGAAGCAAAATAAAGAAATCATTTAACTGGTTGCAGTTACAACATTGCCTTTTCCGGTTGGTCTTGCCGGAACAGCTCTAGCCACCTAACCATGTGACAGTTGACTGCTGGCTGAGCTTAGGTTCTGTTTGTTTAACAAACACACTTAAGCTAAGTTTTGCTTGGCAGTTTAATCAAGGTTAAGGCTACTGGGCTATATGAAGGCCTCATTAGTTTTGTTCACTTAGGATTTTTAAAAGGTCAGTCTTCATTTTACTTCTGCTTTGACGGTAATGAACTCCCCGTTAATTTCATCTATTGTCGGTTTGTGAGAGACACCGAGCTGCTTCCCAACATTAATTTTTCTATTCTCTTGAATTATTGAGCACATTGCTAGCTAGAAGATTGTATATTTCAATCTGTAATCAGGTGGAATTATGACTAAATAAATGCAAGTAAGAGAAATTCCTTGAGGAAACTTTAAGAAGTTTCCCTTTCAGGTAGGAGAGTATCTTTGTCCACTCCCTCTTTCTGTGCGAGGAATGCAGTATAGCCATTCTGTAGCATTAACCGGTAACAGCCTACACAGTATTTGTCATAATACCCCAGAGAAGTGATACATTGCAAAAAAAAAAAAAAAAGACACAGGCTGGGCGCAAACCCCTGCAACCGTACCACTTTGGGAGACTGAGGTTGGAAGATCACTTGAAGCCAGGTGTTTGAAACCAGCTTGAGAAACACAGTGAGACTCCATTTCTCAAAAAGAAAAAATAAAAATTAGCTGGGCATCGTGGCACTCACCTGTTTTCCTGCTATTCAGGGACTGAGGTGGGAAGATCACTTGAGCATGGGAAGTTGAGGCTGCAATGAGCCGTCACGCCATGGCACTCCTGCCTGGGCAACAAAGCAAGACCGTATGTTAAAACGTCTTAAAGAAGACAGACAGACAGACATTTCTTCTCTCTTCATTCCAAGGTAAGTGAAGGGTTGGAGAAAGGAAATCCCCTTGTGTCAATGAATCACCTGCTGACAGAAAGAAAACCATTGAACTGGATATGACCTTGAGGCTATAAATCAGACAGATTTATAATTCAATCTTCCCTGCAATCAACTGTAACTGATAGCAACGGAAATTTAAATATTCTCCCTAAAACACTGTTAAGAGACTCACTACAATTTAAGAAATGGAGCTTCTTCATAGCTGGTTTTATGAAATACATTATATAAAAATAATCTACTTTAGGTTTATTTCTTATTAAACTGAGACTCTAACAAACTAGCTGTATTTATGTACCATAGCTCAGAATTACAGAATTACAATATGTTTAGAAGTCAATAAGTAAATATCTAAGTTAAATTGACCAAAATAAGTGACAAAAATGAAAAGTTGGCTGGGCACAGTGGTACTACCAGCATTCTGGGAGGTCGAGGCAGGAGGAGATTCCTTTAGGCCAGGAGGTCAACACCAGCCTGTACAACATAGCATACTTTGTATCCGCAATAAATTTAAAAAATCTAGCTGGGCATGGTGGCGGATACCTCTAGTCCCAGCTACTCAAAAGGCTGAGGCAGGAGAATTGCTTGCGCTCACCAGTTTGAGGCTACAGTCAGCTATGACTGTACCACTGCATTCCAGCCTGGGCAACAAAGTGAGACCTCGTTTCTATAAAACAACGAAACTGAAAAGTCAAACAACACTTCAGTTAAAATTTATCATACATATTAATAATCATTCTGTAATAAATTGCTATTATGTGAGCCGTGTTTCTTGCTTTGTCTATTTGAAATCTAATCCTAATTCAGGGTAAATTTTGAGAATGTTCATTATTTCTA
The DNA here is from genome assembly GCA_028533165.1 of Leontopithecus rosalia. NCBI lineage: Eukaryota > Metazoa > Chordata > Mammalia > Primates > Cebidae > Leontopithecus > Leontopithecus rosalia. Next base: position 4,236,202 of record CM052667.1, on the reverse strand, counting down.
TCGGGCACATACTTAAAAGGTACAGATATACAGATCTCTTGTACAATGTTCAAAATCTTTGAGACAAAGCTTTTGTAGACTACAGAATTTTTGAGTTTTTTTTTTTTTTTTTGAGACGGAGTTTCGCCCTTGTTACCCAGGCTGGAGTGCAACGGCGCGATCTCGGCTCACCGCAACCTCCGCCTCCTGGGTTCAGGCAATTCTCCTGCCTCAGCCTCCCGAGTAGCTGGGATTATAGGCACGCACCACCATGCCCAGCTAATTTTTTGAATTTTTAGTAGAGACGGGGTTTCACCATGTTGACCAGGATGGTCTCAATCTGTTGACCTTGTGATCCACCCGCCTCGGCCTCCCAAAGTGCTGGGATTACAGGCTTGAGCCACCGCGCCCGGCCAATTTTTGAGTTTTAAAACGGCAAAGTGCTACAGATACCAAACACTTTGCAACTCCTCCAGTGGGGTCTCTATCATCTTCTAATAGAACACATTAATATTTCTGCATTGACGAATCCTTGAATATTCATGCTAACTGGGATGAATAAAGACTATAAATAGCCTCATGTCGGCTTATGTTAGGTTTTACTGTCAAATGATTTCATTAAGAAAAAAATGGTTTGCAGCATTTTTTATGAATAGTAGAATCAATTATGATAGCACAGGCTGACATTATTTCATCTGTCATTTTATCTCAAATTCTGTAGGCTGCAAGAAGTTAAGCTCCTTGTCAAAAAAAGAACTGATTATGAGTTACATTCATATGAACAGACGAAACTTGATAAATTCTGGAAAGGGTAGGTCCTTTCTCTTCTGAACAGAAAAGATACAGCTATTCTGAGTGGACCAGACATTGAGTCACCAGCAGCTCAAACTGGAGTGCTTGCCAGGGAGTTACTTCCCTGCTGATCTTCTCATCTCTTTAACCCTTTCTCATTAAAGACAGCCATGGAGGCTTGCCCCAGGAAGCCTGGTCACATGGAGAACAGCATGGTCTTCAAGTTGGCTGTCAAGCATCTCAGAGGTAAAAGACATTCAGGGACTGAGACTCTAGTCAAAATTAACGTGCTGATGGTATGAAATTGGCCCTGCCGCAATAGCAGATTTACATTCAAACTTAGCATTAGAACCTGTTATCAGATTGCTATATTGTTACAAAATGACCTTTTTTAAGATTTATTTAAAGCCTTTCAGTAACTTAGGGGATAGTCTGGTTACCCAAGAGTATCTTTTCACAAGCTTATTTTGTTTTGAAACTCTGAGACATCAGTAAGTGTATGGCCACTAAAACTTTAAAAGATCACTTTCCTGCTTATAATATTTAATATAATAACTGATAACATTATAGCAATTATGAGAGTTTTGTTGTATGTTCGTGATGTGGGTAATTTTTACTGCAGAAATTTAAGGCGTCAATATTTGGTTTACCAGGTTCTCTTTTTTCCTAAGGCTTCATGACCATAAAATCGTATAAGATGTCTGTATCATCAATCTGCATTTCAGAGTGAACGTGAAGAGCAGAGGACTACTATATTGACGCTTGACTGATATGTAACATGAGTCAAAAACTTCACTCATACAATCATTGAGATTTTCAAGGTGCTTCTTACTACAGCATAACCCAACCTATGCCGACAGCACAGACACTGGAATCAGAAATAGGTGTACCAAGATCAAATGCCAACATACGTGCCACTGCCTTCCTGTTAAAGTGATAGAAAGCAAGAAAACTGCATTGGAAGCTGAGCAATGTCAATCCACGTAACATACGGTAACACAGGATGAAACTGTTACAAAGCATAAATCAGATTGTTGTTACTCAATGACTTGCTTATTTTGGAAAAGAACTGGACAAACTAAATGTTAGTAGCATGACTTGGTTGTTATCGGTAGCATTTCAAAAGTTACTACAAAAAGTTATAAGCCCAGGCAAGTATTAACTGGCTTGCAAGCAGGAATTAAGGAGAATAAAGATACATCAGAAATTTGGGGACTTACAGAACTCAAAGCTTCAACTGTTTTTCAACATCAACATAAAAAACAAGACTAAGAAGATCATTAAATGGAAATATTAAAATTCAAGTTCTTGTCAAGGATTATTTTAATATCCACTGTTTAAAAAAACTGAATTGAAACTGCACTCAGTAAACTAAAATGGCTTAGGAAGAACAGCTAAAAGGTGAGTCTTTAGGAAAACATGTCTTTAAACAAATTCTTGATAATAATTTTTAGTTTCCCTATTAACAAAAGGTTATGTCTGAAAATAATCACATATGAAGTCAATTAAGATTTGAGAGTTATGCAACAAGATTCACCAACTTAGGGAAGTTCTGAATGTTTCATACATAAAAGACTCCTTTTGTATCCAATCCTCTACACACAGGAGGAAGTGAATTGGGACACTAGCTCTTTCCTTGTTTGCAACAGGTACTTTGCAGTATCCCCCATCATGAAGTGGAGTTCTTTTTTTTTTTTTTTTTTACTAGAATCTTGCCTGGCTTTCTGACTTGCTTTTACAAATATAATTTTGTGAACTTGGAGTTATTTTACTTCCCAGTAAAAATGGTTGCTTTTGCTGTTGGCCCCTTGCAATCATGAGACTACTATGTAAAGATGTCCAGTTGTCATTTTAAACCACTAAGTGTTAAGGTGATTTGTTACACAGAAAAAGATAAGTAATACAAAAATTGGTACCTGGCTTTAAGAGTGATCAAGAGCAAGGACTACAAGAGTGATGAGCAAAATTGTCAGAGGCGGGACGAAGGGTAACCCATGTTATTTAACGACAAATATCAGCAGAAATATTGCCTATGGAAATTTTAAATTTAGAAAATATGTATCTAAAAAGACCATAGATTTAGACAGGAAACTCTCTACATAGCGTGTTGAAAGTGTCTCGTGTGTTCTGGCTGCAAATGTTATGATTCTGTAGAGAAAGATAAGCTAACAAAAGAACTACTCTGTTGAATGTAATTTCCATGTCGAAGAGGAATAAACTTGCATATTTAGTAATCGGCAGAGAAGATTGTAGCAGATGAATTTACTGGTCACAAATGTGGGAATATTTTACATCCTCATTTTTAGGACAGACTTATACAATTTGATCAAACAATGAAATCAGAGGGACGTGACTATTGATAACAGAAACTTTAAAAAACCAGCACATGGTTCACTGCATTTTCTTTCTTATATAACTTGGTTATCCTGACAGCATATTTCTAGGTGGGACCCCAACAGCCAGTGTATTTCTGATGAATACAAGCCCTTTGATAATCTGTAACAGGTATGCAGCAGAAGCAAATTTTAAATACTGATGTCTTACGCTAAGAGAATTTAAAGGGTTTTTATCATTGTAGCATAACATACTTAACTTGAATGCAATAAAAGGAAAAAAAACTTGAAAAGGTTTATAATAAGTTGAAATAAATTTGCCATCCTGCACACTCTATCACTCAGTCGCCCACTGTTTACAATAAACCAAATTTACCCAGAGAGTAAAGCAGTTAAGAAACAATACATGAACCAATCTTTTTTGCTGAAGTCACCTGAATTACCTTTGGAACCATTTTCTTCGAGTTCTGTAATCCTCCATTTTACTTAGTTCCTAATTAGTATTTCTTGCCTAAGTATATTGTTTGTTCAATTTTATTATTATTATTATTATTATTATTATTATTATTATGAGACGGAGTTTCGCCCTTGTTACCCAGGCTGGAGTGCAATGGCGCGATCTCGGCTCACCGCAACCTCCGCCTCCTGGGTTCAGGCAATTCCCCTGCCTCAGCCTCCTGAGTAGCTGGGACTACAGGCGCGCACCACCATGCCCAGCTAATTTTTGTATTTTTAGTAGAGACAGAGTTTCACCTTGTTGACCAGGATGGTCTCGATCTCTTGACCTCGTGATCCACCCGCCCTGGCCTCCCAAAGTGCTGGGATAACAGGCTTGAGCCACCGCGCCCAGCCTCAATTTTATTTTTAACTTCTAATTTACATTCACGGGTACATTATAAGTTTGTTAAATAGGTAAATTTTGTGTCACAGGGGTTTGGCATACAGATCATTTCATCACCAAGTTAATAATCACAGTATGTCTAGGTTGATTTCTAATCCTCACTCTCCTCCCGCTTCCACCCTCGAGTAGGCCCCAGTGGCTGTCATTCCCTTCTCATCGTCCATGTACGTCAAGAGTTTGCTCCAATTTGTAAGTGAGAACTTGAATTATTTGGTTTCATGTTCCTATGTTACTTCACATAGGACAAAGGCCCCAACTCTATATGGCTGCAAAGAACACAGTCTCTCTTTTTTATGGTTGTGTAGTATTCCATAGTGTATACGCACCACATGCTTTTTTAATCCTGTGTACTGCGGATGGACATTTAGGTTGATTCCACGTCTTTGCTTTGTGAGTAGCACTGCAGTGTGCCAGGCCAATTTTTAAAAAGTAGTGTTACCATCAAAAATAGGCCAACATGTGACCAGCATTAGAGAACCTAAATCTTAGCAACTCATAACCGCAGTTAATTTTGAAGTATTGTCAATAATAATTAAAAATATCAGGTGGGAATGTGATGTTTAATATTAGGTATCAACTTGATTGAAGTATGCCTAGCTAGCTGGTAAAGTATAGTTTCTGGGTGTGTCTGTGAGGGTGCTGCCAGAGGAGATTAACATTTGAGTTAGTGGACTGGGAGAGGAAGACCCACCCTCAATGGGGGCGGGCACCATCCAGTCAGCTGCCAGCCCAGCTAGAAGGAAGCAGGCAGAAGAAGGTGGGATAAACTGGCTTGCTCAGTCTTCTGGCTTTTGTCTTTCTTCCATGCTGGTTGCTTCCTGCCCTTGGACATCAGACTCCAGGTTCTTAGCCTTTAGACTCAGACTTACACCAGTGGTTTGACAGGGGCTCTCGGGGTTTTTGACCACAGACTGAACGCTGCACTCGAGGCGTCCCCACTTTTGAGGCTTTTTGTCTCAGACTGAACCACTACTGGCTTCCTACCTCCTCACCTTGCAGCCGGCCTACCCATGGGATTTCATGTGAGCCAACTCTCCTTAAACTCCCTTTCACATGTATGTATGCCTTCCCAGTTCTTTCCTTCTGGAGAACCTTGACTAATACTGGGAACTTTGTGACTATGCAGTAAAAAGTTAACTGAGCAGGACTGCTTACTCAAATTCTGCACATTTTAAAGAAAGGACTGGATCTTGACCGCCTTCTGAAAGAGAACCTCTGTGTCACTGGAATACAGCACCTGATGAGAGTATTTTTGTATGCCTGAGACAGTGGGTCACATCTATTAACTTGACTAGATACTTTATTCTACCAGTGTGATGTACGGTGAGAAACCATTTTTGTATGCCTGAGGTCCCGTGCATGCTGTATTAGCTGGACCTATGGGAGGCTACAAAAGAAGCAGTTAAGTCAGTCTTGCTGATTCTGCATGTCTACAACAAAGGCCACTAATAAATACCCTTAATGGCAGGTTAAGGTGAGCTTCCTAATCAGCAATACTTTGCAAAAGTCACATATCATTGCTGGGAGAATCAAACTTATTCCTATGAGATTCTTCTAAGAAGGAATAACTAGAAGCTTGCACATGGGATCTTCCAGACTTCACCATATGTACCTCTTTTCATATGTACCCCATATGTACTCCATATGTAGTGATAAAAATGACTATTAATATATTCTGACATTGTTTTTAATCACATCTTTTATAAAAAGTATAAACCAGAACAAAAGAAGATATGTCAGAATTGTGTACATCTGTGTTTTCTGTTATTACTTCAGTTTTTTATTTCATAACTTACAGTATGACATTGATAATAGGAACCAAATAATAAATTTATACTCTAATTTATCAAGAATTTAAGTACTCTAAATGCACAAGTTAGGCTAAACATTTCAGTGCAATATTTAACTTAAATAATTAAATAATTGGTTAAATTAACAAATATCCAGCGCAATATTGAAATGATTACATAATTTAACCAAGCATTTAAATTGTTAATTATTGCACTGGAATGTTTATTAACAATTAGTAGTAATGTAACATTAAATATCAAACAGTATTAATTAAAAATGTTTGTTACATTATTGTTAATGATCAATGTAACAATTAGCAATAATGTAACAAATATTGTTTGTTACATTAATGAAACAATAATATAACAATAATGAAATCTTACTTTAAAATAAAGGTATAATTAAATTTTTGAACTATGGAAAAAGGAATCTGATGAAATTAACTATGATTATTGAGATAATATTCTTCTATTTTATTCTCTTAAATTTTCTAAAACTATACAGTTGTTTTAATTTAAATCAGGATGTTAATGAAAACGCTGTAATTCACTGAAAATAACTCAAGAGGAAGAATCGATTTATTAAAGAGCTCCTGTTTGTAATACTGAAAGGGAAAAGCAGCATAAAATCAGAAAAAGAAAAAAAATCTTGACAAAATAAAAGTGCTAAATAAATTGCATTCAACAATGAGTATAAAAGCAAATAATATTTTGTTTGAATTCAATATTTCTATCTTTATCTAGTTTACTAATTCTGTCCATTATAAGATTCTCAGAGGAATTTTAATGACTGGCAAAACAACGTATTTTTAAAAGAGTACGTATTAAAATCTCTATGTATTTTTTTCATAACATTGATTTAGCATTATATTGATGAGCATTAAATCAGTGAGCATTAAATAGATGCTAACTGCAAATCTCTTGAGCTAAGGAGTTCTAGAATACCCTGGGCATCATAGTGAGACTCTGTCTTTACTAAAAATAAAAAAAAAATTGCTGGGCATGGTGAAAAGTACTTGTAGTCCCAGCTGTCTGAGAGCCTTAGGTGGAAGGACCACCTGAGCCTGGGAGATGGAGGTTGCAGTGAGCTGTGTTTTCTCAATTGTGATGTTAGTTTTCCCTTCATACTATTAAAAACACATAATTTTAACTATATCTTTCATTTATGCACATAGAATATATATTATTTTTAGTATTGTAGTTAATGTACACACACAAAGTATGAAATAAAAAACTGAAGTAATAACAGAAGACATAGAGATGTACACAATTCTGATATATCTTCTTTTGTTCTGGTTTATAATTTTTATAAAAGATGATTAAAAATCTCAGAATATATTAATAGTAATTTTTATCACTACATATGGAGTGATGTGTATATATATACACACAGTGTATATATGTATAAAATACATATTTAATACCAAATATTTAACATATTTGATGTTATTTTTATTTATATTACATTATATAATTATGTTATTATATTTAATATATATAATTAATACATAAATGCAGTACATATAATATATATTTCTCTCTACGGTAATATGTAATATTTAATGTAACTGACCCAAGCCATGTGTTTTAAAATTTTGGATTAGATTATAATTTGAGGAAACAGATTGTAATTAATTTTAATTTATCTCCATTACTGGGTATCAAAAAGCAATAGCAATGCAAATATTTTTATTATTTATTTATTTTTTGAGACAGGTTCTTACTCTGTTGTCCAGGCTGGAGTATAATGGTGTGAACACAGCTCACTTTAACCTGTAACCCCTGTAACTCAATTTGTTCTCCCACCTCAAACTCCTGAGTAGCTGGGAATATAAGCGTATGTCACCATGCCCAGCTAATTTTGTTGATTTTTAAGAGAGACAAAGCATTGCTATGTTTCCCAGGCTGAACTAGAACTCCTGACATCAAGGGATTCTCCCCGCTGCCCAGTCCCAAATTGCTAGGATTATAGGCATGAGCGACTGGGCCTGGCCCACAGTAAATATTTTAACAGAAAATTGTTATTGAATATGGTTCTCCTGGACTTACTGTGTTTTTTATGGAATTCAAATATATTTTATAAGAAGACTTCTGGCGTGTTCAGGGGAAGATGACAGTCCTAGTGATAAATTTAGAACTAAAATTGTAATCTTCCCATGAACATACAAAAGATCATCAAGACATTAGAATTATGGCCAAAAATACTGAAAATATTTTGCTGAGCATTTCAGGCTTTTATTTGACAACTGGCTGTACGAAATACAAAATACAAATGTTTTGGTATAGGGATTATATGCATCTAGATTTTAAAATGGGACAACACAAACAAATAAAATGAGAGTAAATACTCTCTGTTTTAAAATTTATTAATTTCAAATGAAATTATAAAATAACTTAAAAGATCACTGTAAGTTTAGTAGGTATTTTTAAAATTCTTGATAAACTAATAAAAAAATAAGTTTAAGGCACACCAAAAATCAAATTAACAAACTAAAACAAAATACAAGAAATATTTGATTCAAAAAAGAAAGTAGAAAAGAAGGAAAAAATGAAGAAACATGACTGGACAAATAAAAGATTAGTAGAAGGTTGTAGGCTTAAAACACAAAATATTGTAAATGGACTAAAACGTCCATTTAAGACAGAGATTGTTAGATTTAATTTCTTAAAAGACTAGTTATGTGCTGTTTATAAGAAATAACCAGGGAGTGGAGCAACATGGATAAATAGAAGCCTGTGTCTTTTGTCCCTCTTACTAAATCACCAAACTTTAACAACTATCTACACACAGAAAAGCAGCATCACAAGAACAAAAATCAGGTAAGCAATCGCAGTACCTGATTTTAATTTCATATCATGGTTTCAGCGCCAGCTTGGTCCCAGTAGAATAGAACATCAGGTACACGGCTAAAAGTAAACATTTCCGGACACTCCCAGGGCCTGGGGGAACTCGGCATCATGAAGGGAAGGGCCTTTGGCAACGCAAGTTCTGTACTGGCTTCAGATCTGATGCAGAGCAGTCCTTCCAGTGGTCACAGGGCTGCTTGCATCAACACATCCTCACTTCCATGTGGCTAAGGACATAGAGAGACACTCCATTTGTTTGGGAGAGAGTAAGGGAAAAGAACAAAGTTCTCTGCCTGTTAATGCAGAGAATTTTTCCAGATCATACCTAAGACCACCAACACAATACCTTTGTGAGTCTACAAAAACTGTATTATTATTTGGCTTTGGGCCCATGTCTTTTCAAATACCTGCAAAGACTGCCTAAAAAGGATAGGCTGAAACAAGGTCAGACTGTGAAGACTGCAGTAAATACCTAACTCTTTAATGTCCAGAAACTGAAGAACATGAGCATCGACACCATCCAGAAAAACACAACCTCACAAAATGAACCAATGAAGGCAACAGGGACCAATCCTAAAGAAACAGTGATATACAATCTTTCATATAGAAAATTCAAAATAGCTGTTTTGAGAAAAAGTCAAATTTAAAAGAACTCAAATAAGAAATTCAGAATTCTATCAGATAAATTTAACAAAGATATTGTAATAATTAAAAGCAATCAAGCAGAAATTCTGGAGCTGAAAACTGCAATTGGCATAATAAAGAAAGCATTAGAGTCCTTTAATAGCAGAATGGCTCAAACAAAAGAAAGAATTAGCCTGAAGACAAGCTATTTGAAAATACACAATCCAAGGAGACAAAATATTTTGTAAAAATGGAGCAAATCTACAGGATCTAGAAAATAGCTTCAAATCTAAGAATTATTGGTCTTAAAGAAATAGAGAAAGAAATGGGGGTAAAAAGAGATTTAAAGGATTTATTTACAGGGAGAGTAATGAAGAACTTGCCAAACCTAAAGAAACATATCAATGTCTAAGTACAAGCAGCTTATAGAAGACCAAGCAAATGTAACCCAAAGAAGACTACCTCAAGGCATCTAGTGATCAAACAGCCAAAGATCACGGATGAAGAAAGGATCCTAAAAGCAGCAAGAGAAAAGAAACAAAGGACGTGCAATGGAGCGCAGATATATCTGGCAGCAGACTTCTCAGTGGAAACCTTATAGGCCAAGAGAGAAACATGGTATATCTAAAGTGCTGAAGGAAAACGGACAAAAACAACATGAAAAAACAAGAAACTTCTACCACAGAATAGCATATCTGGCAAAAATATCTTTTAAACATGAAGGAGAAACAAAAACCTTTCCAGAAAAGCAAAGCCCAAGGAATTTCATTGACACCAGACTTGTACTACAAGAAATGTTAAAGGAAATTCATCTGACAGAAAAGATGTTAGTGAGCAAGAAGACATCATGTGAGAGGACACAAAGTCACTGCTAACAGTAAGCACACACAAAAACACAGATTAGTATAGTACTAACTGTGGTGTGTGAACTTCTCCTGACAAATAGAAACACTACATGATAAATCCATCAAAAAGAATACAACAACTTTTGAAGACATAGTACAATAAGACGTAAAGAGAAACAACAAAACATTATGAGTTATGGAGATGCCATTAAAGTGTAGAGTTATTATTACTTTTTGTTTTCTCTTTGTTTATGTAATCAGCGTTAAGTCCTCGTGAGTTTAAAGTAATGGGTTACAGGAGACAGAGACTGTGTGAGCAGAGATCGTGCCAGTGCACTCCAGCCTGGGTGACAGAGTGAGATTCCATCTCAAAAATAATAAATACATAAAAATAAAAATAAAATAATGGGTTACAAGATACTATTTACAAGCTCACGGTAACCTGAAATTGAAAAACATACAAGAGTTACACAAAAAATAAAAAGCAAACTAAAGCATATCACTGGAGAAAGTCAGCAACACTAAAAGGAAGGTAGGAAGGAAGGAATAGAGAAGTCTGCAAAACAACCAGAAGGCAAGTAACAAAATGGCATCAGTCCCTACTTATCACTAACAACTTTGAATGTAAATGGACAAAACTCACCCGTCAAAAGATGTAGAGTGACTGAATGAATGAAAAAGCAAGAGCCAATGATTTACTGTCCAAAAAAAGAAAAAAAAACTTTACCTATAAAGATACAAATAGACTAAAATTAAAGGGATGGAATAAGATACTCCATGCCACTTTGGGAGGCCAAGGTGGGTGGATCACCTGAAGTCAGGAGTTTGAGACCAGCCTGCCACATGGTGAAACCAGGTTAAACACCAATAGAACGAGAAGGAAAAAAAAATCATCTCTGAGAGGTAAATAGGTTGCCCCAAAATACAATGAAGAGGAAAATTGTTTCAGGAGTTATTTGTCAAAAAATATATATATATAAGTTATAGTAGTCAGTGTTATAATTCAATTGTCAGAAACTCTGAAAACTTGCTAAGTCTTCTAGGGCAAAACATGATTTGCTTGTTCCTGTATCCCCTGTATGACAAATAATAACATGTTGTAGTATATTCATCAATAATGTAAGAAACAACAAAACACATTTTCAGAGTTTCACAATTCTCATTAAGATACACAGTGTAACATCTTTTTTGATTTCCACATGATATTATTACATTTATTATGAGTAAGCTAATGTGCTTCTCAAGTAATTTGTTATTGCTACTGATATTTTCATATTTTATTACCAACATTATTAGCAAATAAATAATTACCAACACCATCCCATAAAAACTTGACATGACAGAATTTTCATATCATAAATTATATAGCTGAAATAGTCTAAAAAGGTATGAACATAAGTTTTATCAGAATGATTCTTAATGATATACTAACTTAATCTATTTGTAAGAAGTTGGCTGTTTAGAAAGAATCTCAATTATTCAGAGCCCAAAACAATTCTTTTAAGAAGAACCGATTGGAAACTTAACAAAATATGCACAGTAGAGTTTAGACAATGAATACAGAGTAGGCAGTTTCACTTTAATTTCTTCTGGTCAGCTTTGATTTTTAGTTCTCAGGCAAAGGTACCTAAGGTACCACCAGAATATTTAAACACCACAGAGAATAATTTTCACTTAAGATCCTAATATGATTTACATTGGTTTCATATTTTATAAAATCTTAAGATTTTATATTCTATAAATTGCATATTTAACACTTACATTTTATACAGTGCATTTTTTTGAAAAAAAATTCAAAAATACCTTAGTAGATCATAAAAAGTGTTATAGAAAAACTGTAATAAAGTAGAATAGTTTAACAGAATATATTTTATTTGGGGTTGACATGTTTTTCAGTAAGTAAAAGACACCGAATGCTAAATCACTAACACATCATTACTAGGGCTGAGCAAATTAACTTAGTCAATTGACCCTTCTGGAAATAAAATCCTTATTGAGGTCTATAAATGTTCAATTAATTTTCCTTTCATTACCTTTCCTTTCATTCACATACACCCTTGAACTTATGCGTGCAGAGCAAGTCTACCAAAAACTGTAGAAAAAACACAAGAAGTATTTTCTCTGTAGCTTATAAAAGTTCACAGTTTTTAAGCTTTTTTTTTTTAACTTTTGATGTAGATTCTATTGAACAAGTCTATTTAGTGTTGGTGTCCTGAAAAATGTAACTTTCTATGTTTATGTATTTTCATGATTTCCCATAGAATATTTTTTTTAACAATAAAGCATTGTTAAAATAGTGATAGATTTTTCCTTTTTTCTCTCTGTGGGTGGGGAGAGCGAGAGCGAGATAGAAAGAGGGAGAGGGAGGCAGAGAGGGAAAGGAAAAATAAGGGACAGAATACAAAAAAGTCAAATATAAATTCATTTTGCATATACTACAGATCAGCAGTGACCTAATCTAACATATATTATGTGAACCTATCTCATATTTAACATGAGAGCTTTACAATGCATCAAATAGGTCAACGTTTGGGGAGTTTTAGAATCCTGTGGTATCTAGCTGGATGATGTCATAAAGGATAACATCACTACTGTAAATCTAAGATTCGTGCTGGCGTTATTTTTCAGGCCTTGAACCTGATGAACCAGCTGGGCCACCTGATGGATAAACTGACTCCTCGGGTCTCATGGTCCTCACCTAGGAACTGACTCAGCGCAGTAAGACAGCATAGACTCCCAGTGATTTCATCTCCAACCTGACCAATCAGCACTGTTAACTCTTCGGACCTGTACCCACCAAATTATCCTTTAAAAATATCCCAGTCTCTGAATTTTCAGGGACTGAAGTTTCAGTTTTGGTTAATAAAAGTTGGTTTCCAGTTCAGCCAGCTCTGCATTAATTCGACTCTTTCTCTATTGCAATTCTTCTGTTTTAGTCAATCGGGTCAATCTAGACAACAGGCAAAATGACCATTGGGTGGGTATATATTCAAGAAGAATGTCTGCCTTTCAACAACATAATAAAATTATTTCCTCTAGATACTCAACAAATAAGTTTATTTACAACTCCCTCAGATTGCAGTGTCTCTAAATTTAAGGATGATGAGTATGATCTTTCCTCTAAAGGAGACATCCGCTTACAACGAAACATTTGATGGTTATAGAGGATATCCTTTTATAGTTCCATCTAACTTGCATTTAGGTCAGTGTCTGATATTTTAGGAGTGCTTCTAACATGGGATTTCATAACAGAATAAATTCTATGTAATACCTGTCAGCAGCTCTTTCACATTTGAATTATGTTGGCCACATGACAGGAAGATTGCAGTATTTTAAAAGTATTTTAAAAATAGTATGCAAGAATTTCCACTGGAAGTTATTTTTAAAGCCATTTATACTTTCAAAGCACACAAATATAGATAATTATATTATAAAACAATAAAATCACACACCTGAAATCAATTGTAGAAATGGTTTCAGATATAATATAGTCTTTGATTTAAAAGAATACCTGCAGAATAAATCTGTAAATTTCTGTTCTTGTTTTCTGAAATGATTTACGAGTGTCTTAGACTTTGAGAATTTAATTTTTTTCTATTTTGTCAAGACTGTTAATAAGACATAGACAAAGTAATGTCTGTGTAGACAATTTTAAAGTAGCAAAATATGTACAAATAAAAAGTATTATTACTGCTGTAAAGAATGAGTTTATTACTCACCTGTTACATCTAACTTTATGATTCACAAAGTTATACTATTATTCCTATCCCATAATATGGAAATGCAAGTTTATTAAAGCAAATAAAAAATTCTGACTTTAAAAAACTAACAAAATTTATATTATACAAAAAACGAGTTACATTATCAAATACAATTTTGTAAATATACCAAAATTCTTTATGATACTTTTAATTGAAAATTTTTATATAATTTAAATTAAAAAAAACCTACACATTTTCTTCAGGCATTTCTGTAAATATATATATGTGTGTGTGTATATATATCTATGTATGTATATATAACCTATGCACACTAATTTCTTTTGTTTCACATTTTTGTTGTTTCTTTTCTGATTACAAAAATGTTTGTTATTAAAAGAAATCAAATCAGAAGTAGGTAAATGGAAAGTGGTTCTGCAATTTCAGCCCCAAGAACAACAAGGAGAAAGAATTACATTATTTTCCGACTTTTTTCTTTGTGTATGTGTAAACTAACAACAGAGTATTTTGCTTCTCCTTGGGATATTTTTTCAAACTGTTGTTATATTGGCAGTGATTTTTAAGCTTACTATTTGTTTACCCTTCCATTTCTGTATATAAAAGACTATGGCATTTTTTTTAAAGAATTGGACAAATACCCCATTCAGTGAATATATATTTTCCTCTTAACGGACCTTTGTGTTTCTTCCAATATGTGCCATAAAATACAGCACTATCGTTGTAATTCTTGTAAACATAATTCTGAGCATTTATCAGAAGGTTCTGTAAGTTAATTTCCAAGGCTTATTATGAAATATCATTCAGAATTATATTTAGGGAAACAATTATGATAACCCTGTCACTTTCAAATAATTAGTAACCTCTTGAGGAGGTCACAATAACAAAATTTATAGTGGACCTCTTTTTAAAGCACTTGCATTGTTAATCCAAAGTTATATCTACTCCAATTATATATATATTATAAAAGTTATATATAATTCAATAGATATATCACTTTTAAATAAAAATAATTTTTCATTTGGTATTAGGAGAGTTGCTAATAAAAATCAAGTTATCCAGAATTTATTCATTGTGGTCAAATCATATCCACTAATCAACAGTTTTTATTGGCTTTACAGTACTGGCCATAAAGAAAAGAATATTTCAGAAGAACTCATTTAGAAAACAATGATATATATTTTTTAAAAGCATGTAGAGGTTCTATAATTGAAATATATCCCATGAAGGTAGGAAACACACTGGTCTCTCACACAGTTTCTCTACTGAGCCCGGTATGCTTCCTGTAATACAGTAAAGCCTTAATAAATATTTGCCAAAGATTAGACATTATATGGTCATGAGTAAAAAAAAGGAAGACAACTTTTTAATGGTAGATCAGTAATCCCAGTATTTTCTCACAATCAACCTTACTGTTTGTTGAGGCTGATTGAGGATTTATAATTTCAATGAAAAAACGGTTTATGATTCTAGGAAATTTAATGCGAATGCACAGTATGACATTTACTGAGAACTCTCCTTTCATTATGACCTGATAACAGGTCATATTTTAAAAGATAAAGATTTTAAAAGATTAAAGGTATTTTAGGTATTTTAAAGGTATTTTAAAAGATAAAGACTGGTAAAAAATGGTTTAAAGCAACATAAATTACTGCCACAGATGTCTTGCCACCAGAACATACCAACAACAAGGAAAGAATAGAGAAGCTAGCACTAATTCCGTACCTATCGTGAGAGTTAATCATACAAATTGGGTTATCTTGTCATACACAACTAAAACAAGGTTGAGAAGCCAGGAGGTAAAAGCACTAAGGCAGAAAACATTGCTCCAAAAATGTCTCTGCAAGCTTGACAGCTGAAAGCCTTAGTGGTAACCTGAAACCAGTTTTACCTAATGACTACGGACACAACTGATGCAGTTCTCCAAGCTCTGATTGGTGATAGAGGCTGGCAAAACTAGTCTAGCTCAAAACCTTACTAGCAACAATGAAATCTCTCAAATAGAAGTATATTACATTTCCGCTTTTTATAAAACCTCTAGCCTTATGTTTATTCTTCAGAGAGAGCCCTTTCGGTCCATGCAGGAGACTGTCCAGTTTGCAAACTGATATTGCCGGTAAAACTCTCCTTTATACTATCCGGTCCTCCCTCTTGGTTCACTGGACAATATTTACACTACTAATTGTTAGCTACTTTTGTGAATAGTTAAGAAGTCAATGAACAAGCCTACATTATTTGTTTACTATGTGTCAGGCTTCATTCCATGCAACTTTCCATATATTATCTGAACCATAGCAGTCACATAACGAGATAAATATTGCCAGCACCCTTTTACATAAAATGGATACAGGGGAAAATAAATTTTTCAATCCACAGAAATATTAAGTTAAAAAAATGAGAATTTAAATCAAGTATACTCAATTTATAAGGAATGACTTATTCTCAAATTCCTTGCTTTTCTACTACTCTGTCCTGTCACTGAAGAAATTCATCAACCTGCCTCCCACAGCATTTTCTATGGAGGACATCCATAAGGGTGAGCAATTGCTCCTCTATGTGACCTCACTTTATTTAATTTTATTTCAACAGTAATCGATGATAGCAATAAAAAGGAATAAAATACGGACAGTGCCCTAAGCAGCTGAGACTTGAGATACAGCATCCATGTAATTGGATACTAGAATTATACCTTGTTTAAGAAATAAAATGAAACTCTGCTGTGTCTCACTGAAAACAAAAGCGTAGAATTATCATATCTATTGCGTCGTATCAGATGTCCTGTAATAATAAAGCCTATCTCTTTGTTGTGGTTAGGAATTCACTATTTTCAGGAAATATGTAAAGTGTCTTCATGATATCATCCCAGGTCCACAGAGAAATGTTCATGTCACATCTGATAATCTCCAATATTGCAAAAGAGAGAACTGAAAATCAGAGAGATTAACTTGCCCTAAGACAGAAAGTCATGCAGTGTATGCTACAACTATATAAATTTCATATGAATATGTTGGTTTCCATTATGTCACACAGGATAAAGGGGCACCTACAGGACCGAAACTGTTGATTTCCTGCCACAATAATTGAGGTCTTTAGGTTAGTGTAGCCCATAGGTCTATCAGTGGAACCGGAAAGAGGAATTGCTGTTTAAAGGTACTCTGACAGAGATGACTGGAAAATAATTGGTTATTTCTATATCTGTAGAGAATGCTACAGAACACTAAGAAAGAAAGACTTTTAATATTCTGGGTTTCATATGTAGAGAATTGTAGACACTGGGTTTCTCTCCACCCAGTATTTAAGGGGGCAGTCTGGCAAACACAACATTTCGGATTAAGAAAAAAAAAAGTTGGATAAATTAAATATAGTGTTACAATTGAAATGTTAAAGAAGAGAGTTAATAAGGATTATCATTAGTCATCTTGTGCATTTTAGCTTATTAAAAGTTCATTTAACCCCATCTTAAATGGCTTGGATTAGCGTAGTGACAGCAAAAATAAAGCTGTTTATTTTTTCATGTTTTATTTCTCAACTAATATCCTATACATTTATATGATAATCTAATGTCAAATATATTTATTTATTTTCTGGGTATTTATGAAAATTGATTTAAAATGGTGCTAAAAGTTTATAATTAGTAAGACAAAGAATATAAACAATTTCATTTAGATATAGCATTTGGTGAGACAAAGAATATAAATAATTTCATGTAGATATAGCACATATAAAATCACCTTTTATAGAAGAATCTAAATTGATTTTGGAATAAATTGACATTTTTATTGATTACTTTTTAATTTAAATATTTATTTAAAAGCTGATTATAATTTAAATACCCTTTCAAAATTCAGGAATATTTTTCTTTTCACTCAGGAACCAAGACAAGGCACTTCCTGTGAGTAAACTTGTGAATTTCCTTATAGAAAAACACCTTAAAGAAAAGCTTGACCCTCTAATCTAGCAGGATGTTCTTGAATCAATCACATGTACACTGCTCAGCTTCATCAATTATTTCAACTTAAAGCTAAAATGGTATTATGGAGGAATATCAGATTTTAGTGCATGTATTGCTTTCTGCATGTGACTGTTAACCCCCATTTTTGAATCTCTGGAGAATAAAATTGGAGTTTACCAATTACATTAGTAAGGCAGTGGAACTGCAGGTGGCATTATTTTCTTCTTAGAAATATTGTATTTTTACATATTTTTTAAAAAAAGAACATAAAGATATGAGAGGTGTTTTCTACATGTTCATTTTCTATTTTATGAGAGCCCCTGCAGGGAGAGGGAGCAAGACACCAACAAGGGCTCCACCTCTGAGGCTGCAGCTTCTCAGAGGCTGCTCCAGGAGAGATGTGATGGCGGCTTTCACTGGTGTCACAGCACTGGGGTTCTAAGAAGTGGTTAGTTTTAGGTATATTTTAAGTATAAGTGGAACCAACAGGATTCACTAGTGAACTGAATCTAGGGTGTGAGAAGAAAAGAAGAATGAAAGTGTATTATGCTTCTGTATGCATTTACTATATATGTTATAACAATTAAAATTGATGGGTTGGCTTTTTCCAAGGATGTTGACCAAAGGGATCAGTACTATGGGAGACGGTAACACATCTTTTAAACACATAAAAAAAATTGACACGTTTTTAAACACATAAAAATATTTGACACATTTTTAAACACAAAAATATTTTTGCAATCTACAGAGTAATTTAATTGCTTTACATATATTATCATGTTTAATCTTCAGGCCGTCCTATAAAGTAGAAAATTTTATTCTTCTTTAAGATTAGGAAAATGAGGCACAGGACAGTTGGTAGGTTGTACAAGGTCTGTGAGGAGACATTAAATGGCAGTGCCAGAAATTAAACCCAGACACTCTGTCTCCAAATCCAGGCTCTTAACTTGGATGTTTCCCAAGTATGTCTTATTCATACAGGTATTTGTCAATTAGAAAGGAGAGAGATAATTGTAAATTGATCTAAGATAGCATTTCTAATGTCAGATCAAAAGAATAAATTAAACAAATTGAATTAAATTAGCATAAAATTAAGGGACACTTATGAGTCATTTAAAACTCAATAATCTAATATTCATAGACTATTACTTTGGAGAGGAAAATATAAAAATTTGACAGAGGTTTTTAAATTTTTATTTCTAGCTTATGTTTAACTTTGGGAATGCATTGCTATTTGAATGTTAATTTTATCTATGTACCAAAATTTCTATGTATGTTTCATTTATTTACATTTGTTTATTATAAATGTTATTACATTTGTTTATTATATACATTTGTTTATTTTAATGTAAAATCTCCTCTATTTTCATTCATCCCAAAAATTTACCCTGCTTTCTACCCCTCATTTTGTTACTTTATAAGAAAAATGCTCTATGATTCAGAAGAAAGGTATGAAAGATGATCTGTAGGTGAAACAGGGAAGACTGTAAAAGTATTGATAATGAGTCTCCCTTTAGAGACTGTGACAGCATAACCCAGTGGGGCCAGCAGCCAGTACACTTTTAATTACATAGAGGATGATTTGAGTGTGCTCATAAACTGGTGTGCCTAGAAAAACTTGACTCACACATTTATTTCTAAACAAGTCATAGCTTTCAATTTTAGGATTATAAAATTCAATCTTTCTCACATGTTCACAACTTGAATACCCTAAATTGCATTCAACCTACCCAAATTTAAATCAAATCACACTCAGCTAATCAGCAGTTGTGTAATGTTTAGCAGGGTAACTGACTTAAGCTACAAATATCTATTAAATTCCGGAAAAAAAAGTCATTACCTACCTCATATGGTTAAAAGGTTTTGATGAGATCGTAGTTATTCCACAAGGTTGTTCATTTATACCATAAGGTTGTCTTCATTCTTTTACAACAGATCTGTTAGTATTGCTGCTTGAACTGTTAGTATTGTCTAATTACATATGCTATAATTCCCAGATCTATTTTAATCATGAGTAATAGTAATGAAAGTGTACCTTTGTATTTTTTCTTGACTTTAATAATTTTTAAATTATGTCATCATAGAGAAATTATTATATCATGTTATACATGGAACTTTCCAACTATATCTAATAAAGTTTCAACCTATACTGAAAGTTGCATTTGGCCAAAGACTATGATGATAGCTACAGATTATATTTTTGTCCTTGATGTATTAGTACGATGAACTATATTAATATATTTCTGAAGTTTAAAGCATTTATAGACATAATTCGCTTGTGTGTGTTGGACCTTCCTTTTCAGCACTGCTAGATTTCATTTGGTGTACTGAGTGGGAGTAGGGAATGTGGAATTGAGTGAGTTACAGTTGAAGATTCAGAGACAGGCTGAGACGATGTGAAATCATAACTTAATTTTAGGAATTTAATGTCTATTTAGAAGGAGTTTTGCCTGAAATTTATATTCTAAGTGTGTACCATTTTAGACCATCTGTTTTCTCTGATACATTTTCCTCTTTCTCCTTTTTAGCCTAATGAACTTGCTTAGTTGACTGAGATAAGCAATTAGAAGAGAATTCCTTAATGATTCCATTCTAAATCTAAGACCTCTTTACACTGTACTCTGCCTTCTTCATCTGAAACATTAATAAAAATTATCTGCTACTGTCTAAGGAAACGAGGGCTCTCAAGAGAAACATCTTTTATTACTGGTACTTCAGGGAATTTGTTATTGCAATCAAATTCTTTTTCTCTCACACCACACATCTTTTTTGTTGTTGTTGTTGTAATGTTTCTGCTGGAAGATTTCCAACTGGCCAATACTCCAGGTAAACGACTCTTTACACCACAATTCTCCCAATACTGGGAGATCCAAAGACCAATTCTCAATTTTCTTTCGTTAAAATCTCAGCAGCATTCAAAATAACTGCTATCCTTTTACTTCTTGAAAAAAATCCTTTACCTGGCTTCCAGGAAACCATATTATTCTCTCTTTACGCTCTATTTGACCCCTAAATGTATCATTCTAGAGCTCAGTCCTCAGAATTGTTGTTTTCTTCCTTGGTCTCAGAATTTCAAACACTAACCCCAGCTAACGCTGAGATTTTCCAATGATGTTTCAGTCATGAGTCTAACTGCCACCTTAGCATGTCTGCATGGATGCCTAATATATATCATAAACACAGCATGCCCCAAATCCAACTCTTGATTTCTACTTCTGCACCCCCAGCAAACAAGCTCCTCATCCAGTCTATCCATTCCAACCAAGGGCAAAACTATTCAGGCCCAAAACACAACGGGCATTGTTGACTCCTTTTCCCATCTCACATTCAGTTCATTATTCGGTCCTGTTGATACATTTACACTTAAAATCTAAAACAAATCCCATCTCACCATCCCTTCCACCACCCTGGCATCACTGAGCAGCTGAACCACTGTACTTCCTGTCAGGTGAAAAAAATAAATCAACTTGTATTAAACCAGTATCCCTGTGCTGCCCTAGTCAAAGCTACCACCGTCCCTCTTCAGGAACACTGCCATGCCCCTAAGTGGACCCTTGATTTCACTCCTGATCCATCCGTATGCAGAGAGCTCTCTATTTGGTACTCACATTGTCTAATACTATAACATCATTTATTTTACATCTCTGTTCCCCTTAATGCTTTTTATTTTTATTTTCTATTTTTGAGCTAGGGTTTTGTTTACAGTCTGTAGAGCAATGGCATAATCTCAGTTCACTGCAACCTCCACTTTGCAACCTCCACTTCCCAGCCTCCACTGATCCTCTTGCTTCAGTCTCCCCTGTAGCTGGGACTACAGGCATAGGCCACCATACTCGGCTAATTTTTTCATTTTTTGTAGAGATGGGATTTCTCCATGTCATCCAGACTGGTTTTAGCCTCTTGAGCTCAAACGATCCTCCCATCTTGGCCTCCGAAAGTCCTGGGATTACAGGCATGAGCCATTGTACCAGTCCCCCTCCATAGTTTCTAATCACATTTAGAAAAAAATTCCAAGTCCTTATTAAACTTATATATTCCAATTCCTGGATACCCTTTGGAACTTTCCTTGTCTGACCATATTCGTGTTTGATTAAACGACCACAGGCATGCTAACTTCCACAATGAGCCTTAAATACCGCATTTCCTCCACCTCAGGGTCCTTACACTGACTTTTTCTACATAAACACTGTTGTCTCAGATTACTGCATGATACTCTCTCTCTCTTAATTTATTTAAGTATCAGTGACAGGAAGACTTCCTTAATACTGTATAAAGCAGATCTTCCCTACTTTGTTCTGTTGAATTTACCGTCCTCAACTTTTGGAACAACATCTGACATTTCAAGAATACATGTTTTTGAAAGGATTAATAAATATTTGAAACAAGACAAAATACTTAAGGGCAAGTTGTGCATGTTATTTAAGCGTCTAGAGAGACACAGTGAGTAAAGAAGTTGAGGAGAGGTTAGAAGAGTACTTTAGAAGTAATCCCTTCCTAGAAATAAGGAGTGGATAAACTGTAAAGTGTAATCCTCTTTTAAGCCAGAGAAAATACAAATTACAATGTAATATATACACAATTATTTTGTTTTGTTTACAAAAGAGAAGACTGAAAAAACGCATTCAGTGCACTTAGTAACATTGCATCAGTAAGCTATACATATGCTGCTCTTTTCAATATTCGTGACACTTAGTAAGAATAGGTGAGTCAGGCGGGCGCGGTGGCTCACGCCTGTAATCCCAGCACTTTGGGAGGCCGAGGCGGGTGGATCACGAGGTCAAGAGATCGAGACCATCCTGGTCAACATGGTGAAACCCCGTCTCTACTAAAAATCCAAAAAAAAAAATTAGCTGGGCATGGTGGCACGTGCCTGTAATCCCAGCTACTCAGGAGGCTGAGGCAGGAGAATGGCCTGAACCCAGGAGGCGGAGGTTGCGGTGAGCCGAGATCACGCCATTGCATTCCAGCCTGGGTAAGGAGCGAAACTCCGTCTCAAACAAAAAAAAAAAAAGAAAAAAAGAATAGGTGAGTCACATTTTCAAAAGAGTTTTATCTTTGTCAGGTTTCATTTCAGAATTCATTTAAATAAAGAGCAACATCTGCACCTTTAAAGTCTGACGTTTTTAACCAATTAGTATACACAAATTTCAGAAATACGGAAGCATCATATACAGGAATAAAAGTATGACTTTTTTAATGACTACAGAATTTTTAACATTATGTATTATGAAGTACAATAAGCAAATGACTAAAAATCAAGAATAACTTTATTTCAGCCATGTATGTACTGTGAGAGTAAAGTCATTTGAAATCTCTAAATCTTAACTTTCCTGTGCATACAAAGTAGAAATATAATTATACTTGGTCTGTTTAGTATTTTTGAGATCAAATAAGTCAAGGTAATATATAAGCTTTACTTAAAATTGCTAAATATTTTACAAAAACAAAAGATCATTTTTACATAAAATTCAGTGAATCCTTTTATGAAAATGAGATTTTTGTCACATAGAAAAATGGAAACGTTGGAAATGGGTTCTTGGCCAAAATAGCCTACTTAACTATGTTTTGAGAAAATGTGCAATTTTTATAAGAGGAAAATTCTGCATTCTCATAGTCACCTGAAAAATGGGAAACTTGACTCAGAACATGTAAAACTTTATTTGTTTGCATGATATTCAGTAGAAAAAACCCACATTGGTCACTGCCTTTTAAAGATCTCATTTTTTACCTGTCAAATGAGACAGAGTTCAATACACAATTGTTTTTCCACTGGGGCAGTTTCTTGGCTGAGGTGAGTAAGTATGCCAGGCAGAGTTAGACAGTGAAAGAATTAAAATGTCCTAAGTAGCACAGCAGAAAAGATTTGATATGCGGCTCCTTGAGAATTTAAACAGAGCAAAAACAAACAGGTATTACTGTTTTAAAAAAAAACATTTACTTGGCTCAGAGTGGGGGTGATCGTGGAGATATAAAGAGAACTGCTAGAAGAAACAAATAATTGGCAAATTCTCCCTTGAATTAAGCAAAGTTTAGCTTAAGAAATGAAAAGCTCAGGAAGCGGCCTTGTGTTAGAAGCTTAAGCAGTGCCTTAGTTGGAAGAGAGGAAGGCCGTTAACAGTTGGTAAATGCTCAAGCATTTCTGAAATAGGCTCTATCAGAAAAACCTCAGAAACCAGCTGTGCCAGCAAGAAGCACTGGAAACCTGGGGGAATTCCACTTTAATTATTTCAGTTTCTTTTATGAAATGCTAACCAGCAAAACATTATTAAAAGGCCTACAAAATGTAAAGACAAATAAGGATTCTCCTTTCTACAACCTACAAATCCTGACTGAACAAGATTTTTTTTTAACCACCTAAGCAGATAGAGACAATTCAAGTACTAGGCTGAATTTTCGTTTCAGCTGTGTTTGGCAAAGTATACAAGGAATCCAACAACTGTACCAATTGACAGGAGACTTCTCTTTTATTCCATAATATTTCTCAAAACCTAGCTTGATTGATTGATGGTAAGGTTAAGATGACCTCTGAATTATCAACTCCATGTTTAGGAAGGAGGAAGTAAAATAAGGAACCAATATAAAGCATTGACTTATATTTCTTCACATGATAATTTCAAATTTTTGATTTTTTTTTTTTTTTGAGACGGAGTTTTGCTCGTTACCCAGGCTGGAGTGCAATGGCGCGATCTCGGCTCACTGCAACCTCCACCTCCTGGGTTCAGGCAATTCTCCTGCCTTGGCCTCCTGAGTTACTGGGACTACAGGCACACGCCACCGTGCCCAGCTAATTTTTTCTATTTTTAGTAGAGACGGGGTTTCACCATGTTGACCAGGATGGTCTAACAATTTGAGGTAAAACTTTATGGGTTATCATTAAACTTCTAAAAAATGGAAATTCACTAAAGGATATTCTTGATATGGAAATAATAAATGAAAGTATCTCTCCTTGTACGAAGCCTGAGATCACCCTTCTTCCTTTAATGAAAATGTCTTAACAATTGAAATAACCATTTGGAAAATCTTCCCAATGCCCTGACCAATGAGTTCCATTTCTTCGCATTTTCAAAAATCTTCTCCTGTATGTAAATTCAGTCATCTACTATTTTGGTTATGCCTTAGATCTTGTCATCGCCAATAGCGGCACACCCACAGTAATCTCTACTTCAGGTATTTCTCTCTTTAAATAACACCTCCAATCCTTCTGTTCCTCAAAATCACCTGCGTTCACAGTATTTGATTATCTGAATTCAAAAATAATTTACCCTACCACGACCTGTTCCTATTGACACTACCATTTTTTACCCTCAATTATCCCCCTTCACTTATTATTTTGCCCACCCTAGATATCACTCTTCAACTTTATTAGTATGCTGATTTTCATAATGAAATTAAAATGAAATATTTAACCCCTCTGAGCTTTAATTTCTTTATGATGAAAATCACTAGACCAGTACAAAATTTGGATAACCCCCGAATCCTGACTCTTTCCTTTTAACCATTCCAACACAGCTCAAGAATGATAAGAGGTAGCTACATCCAGCCTGGGTGCACTTTCTAGCTGCCTGGGAGCTTTTAAATGTACCTTGCTGTAATGTCCATTCCTCCTGATGAGCATCTTTGTCCTCATGCTACTTTCAGATGTGTTTTGGAAGTTCTTAAATGTGTTGTGGATTTAAGGGCTTTTGGAAAACCTGATGAATTCTGCAAACCTCTTCTACAGATGCTGCTCATGGACCCAAAATGTTGCTTACAACTTCAAAAAGCATTGAGCCATTTGAATCTTACACAATGAATACAGGTAAAGAATTTATGGATTATTACCAGAGATTAACAGAAGTCCTGAGGGTTCCTGAATATTATAAAATATTAGGAATCCATCTTAAATAATTCAAAATTACAAGCACAAAACTAATAACAGGACTTTAGAGGAGCCTGAAGCATAAACTTCCTTAGTTCACAGTTATTCCATTCTGACTATAAATACACTGTCTTCCAAATACTACCTTTCTCTCTCCTCTCTCTCTCTCTCTCACACACACACACACACACACACACACACCCACACACACACCTGTGACTTGGATAAACAGAATTTGAGTTGTCTAACCTAACCCTACGGCTTAGGGTTCTCTGCAGGCTACATTTGGGGAAGATTTCTAAGTGCCTGTTTTTATTGTAGTCTGATCACCCAATCTCCTATTTCTTTAGGTATTAAAAAATTCTAATTTACTTAAAAAGCAAGTTAAAAAATCAGATAAAAACTGGTTTCCAAAAAGGTAAATATTTATCAACAAATCTAAACAGTATTCACACTAAAATGACCAAATAGATTTCTAAATAAACAACCCCTTTAGAGTTTTCTTTCATGAAAATCGACTCAGCAATCACTACATGAAATGCTTCCTTCTCTGGCCCACTAGTTATCAGGAATCTAGTATCAATTCCTAAGTCCTATTTATGACATAGCTGTTGAGTATCTCACAACTGTCCCTTATACTTTATTTCACATACTACTATTGTAGCTCAGGCCTTTGGCTAGAAATGAGCAATCACCTTATTGCTTAGTTCTCTAGCTTTAGCTTTTCTTTCCTCAGTATTCCATTTTTCACCATCTAAATGATTTATTTAAAAGTTGGCTTATTCATTCAGAAGCACGGCTTGATATTACCATTATATGTTCAGCATCCTCTTTATTTGCAATACAAGTTGAGACTTATCTGAAATGCTTGGTACCAGAAGTGTTATTTCAGATTCTTTTTCTTCTGGGAAATTTGCATACACACAATGAGATACCGCGATGGGACCCAAGTCTAAATACAAAACTCATCTATGTTTCTATATACCTTATGCACATAGCTCAAAGCTAGTTTTATGTGATATTTCTTATAACCGTGTGCATGAAACAGTTTCTGCACACAATTATAGAAAATCTCACATAAAACTACCTTCGGGCTATATGTATCAGGTATATATGAAACATAGATGAGTTTTGTATTTAGAAATAAGAAATTAGAGGCATCGGGTGTGGAATTTTTCAGTGGTGCTATGCTGGCTCTAGAAATTTTTTGGATTGTGGAGCGTTTTAAACTTTAGTTTTCCAGTTAGGGATGCTGAACCTGTATTAAAATATTTAGCTCTGGTGTGTATTAAATGTTTACCATATGCTGGACGTCTGTCATGCATGTTTTAGTTTATCGATTTTGTCAAAATTATAAATACTTTTAGCACTCTTCTTTTACAATGAGGAAACTGTGCCTTAGAAGCCACTTGACTTCAACTCCATGGCAGCAGTATGAGTGAGTGCTAGCCACTAAACCAGGTGTATCTCATTTTCAAGATCTTGTACTTAACTCATACGTTGTATATTGAAAACAACCTTCCCAAAATTATTTCTTACAGAAAAATACCATAGTGTTTCCCGTGGTGCCAAATTAAACCTCCGTGTTCACCCTCCTTATCCTACCCTTATCCCCCTGCGATTTCTTACCCTGAGAGTAAACTATGTATTCCTGAGTTCTCACCACAAATTCCACGTGCTTCGTAGCCATTCTCTTCCTCCCCTTAAATAATGTCTCCTTCCTCTACACTACCTTAGCATTGTAATCTATTCTATGTACATGACCTGCATCACTTTTTCATTTACATTTTAACTTTCTTTGTGTATTAAACTTTGCTTGTCTAAATCGGATGGAGACCCTAAAAGACATAATTTTTATCTGATTTATCGATCTGTGCCTCCAATTACATAGTGTCTCCTCCCTAGTAGATGCCTGTTAAATATTATTGAATGAATGGACCAAGCATAGACAAATGCCTCTTCTACTCTGTAAATCTTAATACATGAACTTCTACTGGCCTAGATCCAAATGTGTTTAATATTTTCTATGTGTTCTCACATCCAAGTGCTGTAATCATTTAACTATAGCAGTAATCATTCCTTACTCATAGTCCCATGGAACACTAGTCATAATTTCCAGTCTTCTACAAGTATTCCAGGATGCATGGTATTACCTCCTATCTAGCACTCACCACTAACTACAGTACAGTACAAAAAATCCAGGCCCCAGTGCAACGTAACTGTTACCGCAGTTTAGAGATTGCCTTCAGGTTATCATTTGTCATCACGGGGACGCTGGGAATTGATTCCAGATTCTGATTAGGTTAGAGGAAAACAATACAAAGCAAGAAAAAAATGAAATAAAATGGCAACATAAAAATAATAATCATAGAAGTGACTTTTTTAAAACTCAATACTTTTTTATTATACTTTAAGTTCTGGGATATACATGGAGAATGTGCAGATTTGTAACATAGGTACACACGTGCCACGGTCGTTTGCTGCACCCATGAACCCGTCATCTACATTACATATTTCTCCCAATGCTATCTGTCCCCTAGGCCCCCACTCCCCAACAGGCGTTTGTGTGTGATGTTCCCCTCCCTGTGTCCATGTGTTCTCATTGTTCAACTCCCACTTCCCAGTGAGAACATGTGCTGTTCGTTTTCTGTTCCTGTGTTAGTTTGCTGAGAAACCATCATTCTCAGAAGTGACTTTTTATATTCTTTGTCTAACATGGATTTAATAAGAGGTGTATGGTCCTGGCTCTCCTCTTCCTTCTGGCATTTGTACCTAAAATCGTGATTTATGTATTTATGCATTTAGTGGGAAATGGTAGGTAACATTATTCTTGTGATATAGGACCTCCTAGCCTGTGGCGGACTCAGAATTCTCTAGGTATTCTGAGAGTCAGCAATATGTTGTGTTAGCTCTGGATCGCGTGTGCTTTCCAAGGCTTCTGCTAGCCTTAACTTCATACCTCACAGCAGATTTTAGAGCTTGCCAGGCTGAAACCAAAGCTCTAACTCAGCATTTGAAAAGTTCTTGATCTGTTTTAAGCCTGGAATTATTTTAACCACTACACATGCTCCCAAAACACAGAACAATTTTTTTGTCTCTCCTAAACTTCAACTTTAGCCAGATTTTCCAATGCATCTCAACAGTAAGCTCCATGGTATTTTAAATGTAATTCAAAACAAATCTACATTCTGAATTTGGCTACTGAAGCAAAGATATTTTTGTTTATCATTTTTATGTTTTCATATGAATAGTGTCATCAGTAATTTTCAAAATTACATGCAGTCACAAAGCAGTACCGTAGGCCACATGCAATCACATATAATGCTGCATGTTACAGTAATAAAGGTAATAGAAATTGGTTATTATTAATTTTAGTTTTTGTTAAAAATAGAATCATATTCAGCATATTATCAATAAAAATGTCATATTGTATCATATAATTGATTACTCATTCCTGGAAACAGTAAATCATGAGCTGAAATTAATATATTGTAGGACTACAGTTAAGTCCATCAACTAAAATTTAAAATGCCTAATTTATACTGTTAAATGTTATTATTTTTCACATCAAGCCTCGTTCTAATGTTTGACATCCTTCAGTTGAAGTAAATAGTAAGTAAATATTTAAGTTTTCAAGCATAAGTTGAGGGCATAGCTCATCTTAGATTCAGTGACTAATTGTAATGACCCAGTAAGAATTTCATTAAAACTTAGACACAACACTACCAATACTAAGATACTCCCTCAAGTCATTGGTGAAAGAATTATTCTGTGAGAATACAAGATTCTCATCGCTACACTGCCAGCATCTGACAAGTTTATTCTCTCTGATTCATAAAGTCCTTACATATAAAGATTACATTCCAAAGAGGATGATAATTGCTCCCACTTAAGTAATAATAATTCTATGTAATATGTAATATTTTAGTGTTTTCCTATGTTAATTCACTTAATCCACCATAACTCTATATAGGTATTATCATTAGTTCCCATTTTACAAATGAGGAAATGAAGATACAGTCAGATTAAGCAACATATTCCAAAATTTACAGGCTATTAGTTTGGAGCTGGGATTTAAACCCAAGTAATTTCTCTTGAGTGGCCTTGGTCGATTCTTCTCTACACCAGAGGGAAGAGCAATGTCCAAACACCAGAGGACCACTGGTTTCTGTATTAGTCAGTGTTCCACAGAAACCAGAATGATCAGGATATAGGGTGATATATAAAAGGAGATTTAGTATAAGAATTGGCTCGTGCGATTTTGAAGGCCAAAAAGTCCCACCATTGGCTGTTGGCTAACTGGAGAACCAAGAAAACTGGTGATATGATTCAGTCTGAGGTTGAAGACCCAAGACATGAGGGGTTGCTAGCATAAGAAGTCCTAGAGTCCAAAGACCCAAGAATCAGAAACTTTAACTTCCAAGAGCACGAGAAGATAGATACCAAAAGGAGATAAATTTGTCCCTCCTCCTTCGGTCTATTGAGGCCCTCAAGAGATTGTAAGACACCTGCCATCACTGGGGAGGGTGGATCTTTCTCTTTTTTCTTTTCTTTTTTCCTTTTTGACAGAGTCTCGCTCTGTCACCAGGCTGGAGTGGAGTGGCACCATCTCAGCTCACTGCTACCTCTGCCTCCTGGGTTCAAGAGATTCTCCTGCCTCAGCCTCCCAAGTAGCTGGGACTACAGGTACATGCCACCACTCCCAGCTAATTTTTGTATTTTTAGTACAGACAGGTCTCACCACGTTGGCTAGGATGGTCTTGATCTCTTAACCTTATGATCCACCTACCTTGGCCCCTCAAAGTGCTGGGATTAAAGGCATGACCCATGTGCCCAGCCTGGGGTACATGTGCAGATCATGCAGGATTGTTACATAGGTATGCACATCCCATGGTGCTTTGCTGCATCATCCTCCTGTCATCTACTTTCTATACTTAGTCTACTTGATTCAAATCCTAATTTCTTCTGAAAACACGCTTGCAGACCTACTAAAAATAGTGTTTTACAACCTTTCTGAGCATCCATTAGCGCAGTCAAATGGACACATAAAATTAACCATTACAGCTTCCTTTACTAGGGGGTTGTTGCAACTTCTAAGATAGTGTAACACAAAACAGCTAACATACCTAAATACATTTTTGTTTAAGGAGCCTTTACCCATTCCTGTGTGTAGCCTAGTTTAATTTTAGAATGCCGAGATAATACGCAAAAACAGCAATCACGTAGTTTTAAAAAATAACTCCAGGATTAAAGAAAAGGTATGTAAACAACTATGTTTTCTTAAAGAGCTGTAGGAGCATCATGACCTGACCAAGTACAAAGAAGTGCCCAACCTTCTTGGACCCTCGCTTACACCCACATGTCTGTAGTCATCTGTCCTCTCTCTCTGCCTCAACCCTCTTCTCTTCCACCTGCCATTAAGAGAAAAAGAGCCTGGAATTTGTACTGACTAAAGATGGTACTTTAGGACACTAGTCCACCATCTTCTTGGTTTGCTAGCTCTCTGGATAAACCTCCTTTTCCTCCCATTAACTCTTGTCTCTTAAGTTTGGTTTCTGAGCAATGAGCAGCCGAACCTGAGTTTGTTCACACTTCCAATAGATCCCAAGGTCTCCAGGTCCTGGATGCTGGAATTTCCCTGCCATGGCAGTCAAAAGTAGGCACTTAAGCTCAAACTCAGCAATGGCCAAGAAGTCTGTTTGTACATGTGTTCTCATCCTGCCCCCAAATAAAGAGAGGACATAGTGGGGCCGGGGAGGGGAGGGCAGCGGCAGTCAACATCTCTCTGTGGGTACATAGTGTGCTCCTGTTCAGCTCTGTTCTAGGATGCGTCTGGGCAAAATGGCAAAGACTTCAACACCTGTACATGAACACACTGCCTTTTGCTTTCTCTTTCTTCCTTTCTCTCCCCTTTTGGTATTGTGGTAACAACATTTGACATAAGATCTACTCTTTTAATAATTTGTAAGTGTCTGAGTGTATATTAACTGGGCACAATGTACATTAGACAATGTTGTACAGCAGATCTTCGGAACTTGTTTATCTTGCATAACTGAAACTCACCGAATTGCAGCAATTCACCATCTTCCTCTCTCCACTGCCTTTTCACTCTATGTGGTACCATCAGCAACAAAGATATGCATCTGTTGTTCACCCTGAAATTTAGCAAAGCAGCTATCACTATTGGAAATTTGTTCAGAAAATTTTCCTGACCCCAGTGATAGAATGTGAAAAATAACTAGTTTGGATGTCTCGCAACAACTAGTCTATGTCTGGACATTCTTTCTTAATTTTCTTTAAGCAGCAATTATTACTCTCTCTCATCAGCATAAATGCTGTATTTCTGTGCTTGCAGTATACTTATTTTACAGTCAATCTTAAACATATCCCAGTTTTGATGCTGTGCACATGCTAGTAATTGTCATCCCCTTCTCTCCAGTGTAAACATCTTCTTTTAGCTCTAAATCTTTTATTAGGTTGAACCATATAAAATCATCAATATTTGAATATTTTAACCTACACTATAACAATATTTACGGTAAATCTAAGAATTGCCTGTTATATTTGGGTATTTCAAAATACCCAAAACTCATGGCTGTGATCAAATATATAATTTCCCTTCCCTATCCTGTTTCTTTTCTAGTGTTTCCTTAGTGAATAGCACCATCTTTCCATCTGTTTGAACTAGAAACTAAGGATTCTCCATTTGACCTACCTCACTATGCAGGTCTAATCCATCAGAACTTCTCATCTATTTTACCTCTTATAAGTGCCATAAACACTTTCGTTCCTTGGAATATGTACTGCCAATGCCTTAGAGAAGGCGAATTTTATTTCTTTCCCGAATTAGAGCACTAGGTTAACCTACTAGCTAACCTGATCTCAACCTCTTTCCCCATGGAATCCAGAGAGGTATTGTCCAAATGATCCTTTAACTACCCACTTTCTACCGCAACTTGTGCTCTCGGAGTAGCCCACTTTGCCAGTCTCTGACCCTTGTTCTCTAGCTCTAGCCACATTATCTCCTTTCGGTTTATGCAGTGTACACCGCCTCACCTTCCACAGGATCTTTTAAATTTTGCTTCCTCTGCTGGAACATGATCTACCCCTAGCTTCGTCTGTTCTTTTCACCTAGTTAACACACACTCCTCTGTTAGTTCATATCCTGACCATCCATCTTGGCCCCTCAGAAGTTTGGCTCAAGCAGCTTTGTTTAATGCTGTTATGGGACTGAGTTACTCTTTCTCAGACCATGTATAGGAGGGTATAATGGTTCAGTCAGTGTATTTTTTACTTCATGTTCTTTCTCACTAGACTTAAGACCATGAAAAGGGACACTGCTGATTTTGGGGCACTGAAGCTGCCTTTGAAAAACTGTAACTGAGGAAATTATCACAGTGTAAGAAATCAGAGCTAACTAACATTGGGAGGAAGATGGCGCTCTAGAAGCAACTCACCACTGCAGCTCTCAGTCAAGACGCAGAGGGTAAGCAAACACCGCATTTTCAGACGGATCCTTATAGCCCACAGAGCGGGGGAAAAGCCCAGGTGTAAAAGGCACGCAGGACTCAAGCGCAGCGCTCTCCGCTGGCGCGGCCAGGCAACCAGCACCGCCGCAGCGGCACGGCGCACGAAACACACGGGTCTGGGCGCCCTGTTAAACCGGCAATTTGAGACTTGGGAGGGCAGATTGCTATGTTCATCTGACAGAACGGGTTTTGGATGGTGAACTAGACCAGGAGATTTCTGGGAGGTGAATTGTGAACCAGGGCAACAGGTCGCTGCACGGGAAATCACACAGATCCCGGTGTCCTTTCGGCCAGCGACTGAGGCACCTGGGAGAGAGTCAACCCTACAACTTAAAAAGAAAAAAAAGCAAAAAGGCTCCGAGGCAGGGAGCCAATTGATCAGGCTCGACGGGTCCCACCCCCACAGGGACAAGCAATAAGTCGATTTGGAGTGCTGGGGGTTGAGAGTTCCACTGCGGGAAGAGCGGAACACATGACTGTG
>CM052667.1:4168782-4202055 GCA_028533165.1 Leontopithecus rosalia | reverse complement strand
AAAAAAAAAAAAAAAAGAAATCAGAGCTAACTGACTCTTGCTTCTAAACCTTAAGCTGTTCTTGTTCGTTCCTGGTGTAGGCTGAACGAACTTTGGGAAGGAATTCAGTTCCTGGTTTGACTATGAAACGAAATTGATAACAGCCCTTTCCCAAAAAGACCCCCTTCTTTCCTAGGGTCCAGACTGCCTTTGCAGTACTAACAAATTAGCTACAAGATTAGAAATTATGATTTAGGGGTCATGCAGCCTCTGGCTCCAAGAATCTGAACCTACCCTATATGCTCCTGGGGGTAACTATCATAAAACCCAGATCAGTACTTGAGATATGTTGCAGACCCTGCACCCGATGGATCAGCTGACACCACCCAGACCAGTAATCTGGCCCAACCAGTTCTGCCATCGCACCCAGGAACAGAAAACTAACTTCAACCCCTACCATTCCGTCTCCAAGCTGACCAGTCAGCCCTCCTCACTTCCCAAGCCCCAAGCCACCAGGTTATCTTTGAAACTTCTGGTTCTGGAATGCTCAGGGAGACTGATTTGAGTCAACAAAACTCCGGTCTGCCGCACAGTGCGCTCTGCCTGAATTACTCTTCTCTAGTGCAATTCCCGTTTTGAGTAAGTCAGCTCTGTCTAGGCAGTGGGCAAAGTGAACCAATTGTGCAGTTACAGTACCATCGTGCCCCATGAGCTCAAGAACAAAATGCAGTGCCTGGCACAGAATAAAAGCTCAAAAAACACGTATTGGCAAAGAACAGTATCCAAGCATATTAGATAAGAATAAGGTTGTCGGTTCTTTCTGTACTTTAAAGTTCTGTCCACAACTCACAGCGTTTTTGTTTCTTACTAGCTCTGTACAGATCAATTCACCAAACAGATTATTAATTTTCCTTCTGAAATTCCCAGTATATTAAGCTCTGAAGAACCAAAAACAAAGGTTCTATGTTTACCATGCCTTCATTCTAAATTAACTGTGCCCTAATTTTCATGCTTCAATAACAGAGCTTTCGTTTGTTTTTCTTAACCTGTCTCCAAACTCTAGCTATGGGAATTCATATTTGACTCCCCTATTACCCTGTCAGCCTCCTTTTTGGAGTAAATGATATATTAAATTATTTTTATTTTGATAGTTAAAGTTACATGAACTAAATAATATGACATGTTATCTATGTTCTTATATGTGATATTCTTAATAACATTTTAATTTCTGTGGTCCATTTAAAGATTATATATTACAGGAAAGAATAAGTCATATTTTATTATATTTTATAATTATCATTGCATGGCTACATGAATTTTCATAAGTCTAAATTGTCAAAATTTTTAAAGAAGAAATAAAAGACCCATGCATCTCTTGTACCCAAACCTGCCAATGTATAGAAGGGGACTCTGTGAGGTGCAGATTAAAGGTGTTTCTAGCAGAGGGGAAGAAGAGCAATCACTGTATTGCTGCCTTTCTTTTCTCACTAAAATAGGATTGCTCCCTCTGGTGCAATTTCTAGTGCTTCTTTGTTTCTGGTCCAGTTTTATATGACTTAAGCAGTAAAGCTAGCATAAGTTCCCTAGAGAGATAATTTCCTGCAGTTTAATAGATTTTTTATTAGAATGCTTTCCCTGTTGATCAGCCATTATACATATATATTCATTACTTAATTTCCTTCCATTACATACAGTCATTACGTAAGAAGAAAATGTTCAAAGTTCTAATTCATAATGTTTGTGATAAAAAGTAATTTATCATCAGCAATAGCAGTATTATTATTATTCAGAAATATCCTAAGTAAATACTCTGGGCTTGGCTTTATGTGAATACTCTGTATTAATACTATTTTTTGTCTTCTTAAATAGAAAGTAGTGGGAGAACTTTAATAATTTTGATTCAAAAGGTAATTGAATTGCCTCATTGAGTTACGGAGATTAAGTTGAATACTTCAAAAAGAATAAAATGTTACTAAATACTAACATGTAAATAACATATGCTAAGGAATAATCAAATTAATTAGAACTAGTTCATAATTTTATTCTGCCTATCTAGTCAGTATTCTTTTGAAATTTGTTAACTGACTCCTTGGAGCAGAACAGAATTACAATTATGGATTTATGACACAATGGCGAATCACAAGCATGAGCACAACTAACAAGCTTTTCATTCATTGCACTGCATTTAAATATCAATCCAACAGAACTATGCCTGAAACACAAATAAAAATCCCCTTGTTCAGCAGAATACAAAGCTGATTCTATACAATGATTCTGATCAGTGAGAGAGGGTAGCAAAGGGCTGAGAGATGTTAGATGGCAGGAATGCTATTGATTTATGATCAATGTAAGTACTATTTTTTTGAGACGGTGTCTCGCTCTGTTGCCCAGGCTGGAGTGCAGTGTCGTGATCTTGGCTCACTTCAGCCTCCATCTCCTGAGTTCAAGTGATTCTCCTGCCTCAGCTTCATGAGTAGCTGTGATAACAGGAACTCACCATCTTGCCTGGCTAATTTTTGTCTTTTTGGTAGAGATGGGGGTTTCACCATGTTGGACAGGCTGGTCTTGAACTCCTGATCTCAAGTAATCCACCTGCCTCGGCCTCCCAAAATGCTGGGATTACAGGCATGAGCCAGCCTGCCCAACGTAAGTACTTTTAATAATGGACGAGCTCCCCTTTACACATGCTTTAGACACACCAAAACGAGATAAAAGTATAGTAAGAACACGAAATTGGAATATGCTCTCAGATAAGAGATGATTGTTTACAGTTGTACAACTTAGGTAAACAATATAACTGCCTTTTGTAAATACCTAAATATGCAAAACTGTTATATTCTCTTAACATAAATTGCCTTTTATTTCTGTTATGTTTCAGTGTTTTAGTACACAATTTTAAAAACTATATCAGTTATTTTTATTAGGATATATAATATCAATAATTATAATTCCAAAGGTTTTATTCAAGACTAGAAAACAGGTTCTGACAATTTCTTAATCATCTTTGTAAACCTGTGCCACATACTTCGTAAGAAATTATCCTTTGAACTGTTTTATCATAGGGCTGCGCTCCACATTTTAATTACTTTGATGAGAACTGTTCTTTAATTTGCAGCTGGATGGTGATTATCATCAGGAGGTCCTATAGATGATATAATAGAAATCTGAATCTAAGATTGCAGAAAATTCTAAGAAAAGCATCCCAAAAGGATAAGTTGTCCTTGGGTGGAGGAGCTAGTTGAAGTTAAAAATTTTGACCTCTCATCAACAACTGCTGAACAATTCTGAAATGGTATAGATAAGGTAAAATTGTCAAGATGCTAAAATCTGAGCTAATGACAGCATTCTAAACATATTTCACAAAGGTCTTTGGGAAATAAACATTCCATAGTAAAACACCATGACAAACACTTTCGGTTTGGAATTTACTAACTCAGTGAAGAATGTACAGAGAAAACATAAGAAACGTTTTCGTCAATTCCTTCAGCTTCAGTTATAAGCTCTTCAAGGATAGATTATCAACTAGATTTTGCCACACCCTAGACATTAAAGTATGATCTGAAAAATCACTAAGTAAATAAAAAACAAGTTGTTGAAAATCCCTGTCTTCACACATTCTACTTTTTATAGGACTTAATGTTATCATAAACAATTTATTACTTAGAATACCTCATCTGCATGTCATAAAATTAGATCATATATGTTTTCTCAAATGCTGTCACAGCATTGCATTGTTTGATTCTTATGATGTTTTTTTCTGGGGTCAGCATTTTTACAATTTGAACAGTTCATCAGCCAGCATATGTTTATTGAATGCATCTTTACCTGGTTATGTGCTAGGTCCTGGACATTCATTGACAAACAAAGCAGATATCGTCTCTGACTTCATGGAGTTTATGGTATAGTTGGCAAAATAATGCAATAAAGAAATAATACGGTGAATTTGAAGTGTGTAAAATGATACCAGAAAAAAAGAGAAGGGCACAGTATTATTATAATTGAAAATAAAGCTTAGCACAATTGCCTTATTTCCCCAAAGAAATATATCCAGAAAGTGTTGATTCATAGCTCAAACTTCAAAATACAATCTTAGTATCCTATATTCCACATAAAGCTTACAATCTCTGAGCACCATCTCCCAGTAATATGCCCTAATTCCAGAGAGAACATAAACAATTAAGGGGTATTATGGAAATATTATTTAGCCACTTCCGCCAGTCTCTCAATATAGCTGACACCACAACTGTAATCCTTGGGGTTTTTTAAACTCTATGTGGTTCATATATCATTTTCTCTTTGGAAAAGAGTATCAGTGTGAGTCTATGGACATATCCTGGCATACTTGAAAATTTTTGTAGAAAGAAAACAATTTTCCTGGGCCATAAACACTTCAGCTTTATAAAAATAGGAGCTACGCGTTTCTCGTCCACTGTTTTTACTCCTGTTTCTTTGAAAAATATGTTTTGAATTGTGGACATACCAATTCTGACATTTGAATGAAAGAATCAAGTATAAGAAAAGAAAAGAAAAAACAAGATAAAGAATCGCATGCTAATGAAGGAGAAAGTTGAAAAAGGTTTGAACAGAATTCTTATGCAATGATCTGGTAATCCATTCGTGTAATGCTTGTATATGTTAATGTTGTTAAGGAGAAGTGTTTTTGGTGTTTTCTTCACTCCATATAAAAATAAACTGACATTACTAGTATACTCTGACAGTTCCTGCATATTTACGTGTTATGGGTAAACAGCAAAGTTCAGTATTCAGTTTGACCTGTCCCTGAGAAGCAGCATTTTCTGACAAGCAGGGAGATTTTTCCACCTACTTATATCATGGCGGGAAGGATAAGAAGAAAGAGAGGAAGAAAGGAAGCATAGAAGCTGGGATACTGGCATAATGGGAGACAGTCTTTCAAGTTATTTTGTTAGGATTTAAAAATTACTATTATTTATACTTACAACCTAGTAAGTTCTATCATTTATCACACTGGCTATAGGTTGCCCCAAGCTATTTTCAAGAACTGAAAAAGAACTTTATACTGATAATTTATGAGAATAACAGATTATACTTTACTTAGAAGAGAGTGATAAGATTGGCAGAAGTAAAATATTGGGTAGTTCTTTTGAAATATAATCATACCTTGTTTAAAAGAACACATTTGTCAATGAAAATTAAGTCTGATGATCTTTAGAATAAATCTTAAACCTCGTAAAGTAGTATTTCTCTTCAAGGCAGGGCTTCATAAAGCTTACAAACGACTTCTTTTCATGAGAATATATGCTTAAAACTAAAATTATTTCTGAAAAATGCAGAATTTAACAATGGTTGCTCATAAACCTTGTCCTCCCCTTTGAGTGCAGGTGAAAAATCTGTGAATATTGTGAAATATTTCTTCTATTATTATATTATGCTCTGTGTCAAAAAAAGAGATTATCTGGGTAGTCACAATCTCTTCACAGGAGCACATAAAAAGCAAAAAATGTTCTTTAGTTAGTGGCAGGAAGAGACACTAGAGAGATTTTAAGCACCAGAAGATTTTCAGAGGCCCCTGTTGTCTTGAATTTGGTGGGGGCCTGTTCTGTGGTGAGCAGGTATAGAGAAACCTACTCCCAAAGGCCAAAGGATCTGAGATGTCAAAGAGAGAGGCTGAGAGATCCAGTTTATCAGGAGGGAAAAAAATAATAGGAAATTACAGGCAGAAGCCATGTCTCAGGTGGCTGTGAGATGGTGGACCCCAGCACCCACCCTCCAGAAGATGTCCTATAGCAAGTTTTTGGGGTAAAACATACACAACTGGTTATGTCTCAGACGTTCTTGCAAATCCTGACCAGTGGAGAGGTTAAATAAAAATCTTTATGAGGGGCTATCTACACTAAAAGCAGTATTTCTCTATAAAGGGTTATCTATGCTATAGAAACACCTTGGCATACAGGAGTTAAACAGGGGTTAGTACAGCAGTTTTGCTTCAAGTTGGCATCACTCTTGCTGTACAACTGGCTGTTTTTCTACAAGGCTTCATTCGAGGATCAGAGATCAGCCACTGAGTCAATTACCAGCTAAAAGCCATAGGGAAAAAAAATTGCACTATACACACACATAGAAACTCATACATACATATACACTCATACAATCATGGAATTTTCCAAAATAATTGAGCTTTAAATTTGAATCATATAAATAGAAGGATTCTCCAGAAATCTACCTTTATTTGGTATTATTTCTTTTTTTTTCTTTTTCTTTCTTTTTTTTTTTTTTTTTGTTTGAGACGGAGTTTCCCTCTTGTTACCCAGGCTGGAGTGCAATGGCGCGATCTCGGCTCACCGCAACCTCCGCCTCCTGGGTTCAGGCAATTCGCCTGCCTCAGCCTCCTGAGTAGCTGGGATTACAGGCACGCGCTGCCATGCCCAGCTAATTTTTTGTATTTTTAGTAGAGACGGGGTTTCACCATGTTGACCAGGATGGTCTCGATCTCTTGACCTCGTGATCCACCTGCCTCAGCCTCCCAAAGTGCTGGGATTACAGGTGTGAGCCACCGCTTCCGGTCCTATTTGGTATTATGTCTATGAGTAAATATACTATAATACATTACCTTAAAAAAAACACTTTTAGACCGAGGCATTATTCCTTAAATTTAATCTTTCCTGTGTTTTAAGAGGTAATTTATTTCCAGACTACAATCAATAGAAGCACAACGGTGCCTTTTATTAGTCTCATCAGGTGAACGTCGTCAAGAGTAAGTTCTTATTTTATTCCCACTACTCCGACACTTGACTGACCTCTCAATACATTTAATCGAAAGGTGGTAATACCAAAAAACTAGCACTCAGAAAAACAACGGAAATACCTACTTATATTTGGATCACGTCTTACAAATTCTGAAAAACTTCATACCCGAACTATTTTGCAATTAAAAGAAATATAATTAAACTAGCAAAGCATTTTTGCATATTATTATTGAAATAATCTTATGTAATATGTTCTTAGTACCTTCATTTTGCAGAAATTGAAACTGAACACTGAAGAGCATTGAAAGCTTATATAAATGACCTTTATGAGTCAAGCACTAGCATATTGAGGAGGAGAAATGGGATTACAGCATAAAATTCAAACTTACTTTGAAGTATCTTACAGTGGGAAAACTTCTAGGTTTCAGGCAAGGTGGTTTAGCCGTATTTCTCCGTCTTCTATATCCTCCAAAACCTGAAATATTAAACATTGTCTTCCTTTATATATTGCTTTAAAATACCAAATCTGTGGTTGTGTCTTTAAGACTTTTTACTACTTGTCATAAATAATTTACTGAGTCTACTACTTCACAATCAGTTGCAGTGACAATGTAGATAATAGATTCAATATTTTTCATTGATATATGTTAATATTTTATGTGATATATGTAATTATGATTTGTTATTGTATTTGGATATAAATCTGGTAATAATACGCATAATATGTGCTCAAATATTATTTAGTCATTGCATTGTAAAAATAATTCCTAACTTTACACAAGTATTATTTAAAGGTAAGAAGTGATTACTCTCTTCAATGCTCCTGTGACACTACCCACTAAGGTTCATCTTAGAGTGTGAGGTGTTTTACTGTAGCAGATGAAACTTAAGACTGTAAAACAGTACTCAGGGTTCTGAAGCTGAATAAAGCTGTGATCCTATCAGCAAAGTGGAAATACTACTACCTCCCCCAAATTGGTAGTTATAAGGATTGTAAAAGGTGGTCCCAGCAGAAGGATTGGCGCTTTGTGAGAGTATAGTTAATATTAGTTTTTGCTTTCATGATTATTGGTGGGGGTGGTTTTTATCAATTACATCTATG
The DNA here is from genome assembly GCA_028533165.1 of Leontopithecus rosalia. Classification (NCBI taxonomy): domain Eukaryota; kingdom Metazoa; phylum Chordata; class Mammalia; order Primates; family Cebidae; genus Leontopithecus; species Leontopithecus rosalia. Next base: position 4,194,249 of record CM052667.1, on the reverse strand, counting down.
TATATCTTGCCTATTATTTTTAGGATATAGTTTTACTCTAATGCAAAAAAAATTTAAAACTTCAGAGACAAAATGTGACAAAATACAAGGTACTTTTATCAGAATTAAATTGTGTAAAGCAAACCAAAGTGTGTATGTTAACAGGCACACATGGAAATTCTTTACAGGGTTAGCCTTCCAGCACCTGTGGGGACTGGATAAGCAGTCTCCACAATGCTGTTGTCTTGAGTCTTATGCTGCAGCTTGGCACCCAGTGGGCAGGCAGTTGTTAGGAGGACATGAATGTGAAATCAGAACAAGGAAAATCTGGAACCTACGAGCACGAGTTAGGACCTGCAGGGATAGACTGAAACCTGTGTCAGTTCTCACTGTCTCTGATCTTGAAACCTGTGAGTTTGAAAACAAAACAGAAAGGCTGGCACCTTTCGTTAGGTGGCAAAAGGCACACCTTGTGCAGGAGTCAGGAAGGCTGAAGGGAAATTCAGGAGAATATGGATTACAGAGCAGTCACAACCTTGACCAAAATGAGGTGACCCAGCAGATTAGCCACAAGTTTTGAGCTGCAAAATGGTTGCTGTAACTTCCCCCTTTAAAATCTCACACAAAATTGTTCTGTAGCGCACTGGGCTTACAACCATACATGGAGGGGGATTCAGTGAAATGGAGTTCTACCCAGTCAAACTGACATAACACGCAGCCACCACACTAGTAGAGATTAAAGTAAAAAAGATAAGATCTTCCTTAGATTGTTAGAAAAAAACAAGTTTCCTTTTCCAGAAGTCAAAAGTGACATTTTGCCTCATACAAAGGGGATGGAGCAGTCAGAGATCAATTATTTCCGTATGTCACCAAACCTAGCTCACGTCTGTTTGCTTTATTTCCAAGAGAAGTGAGACAAAAGGGAGAAAGTAAAAGACAGCCTTAATATTCTGGAGTATGATTTTCAGTTCTTTATAATTTCATATTTTTATGCTATTAACATAATTCTATTATCAAGTTCATGAATAAGCAACAGTTCGACAAAGTTTTTCATGAATACCAACTATTCTATTGACTACATATAATTGCAATTAAAATACTAAAATTTGGCTTACACTCAGATAATTGAGCCAATAATTATGCTTTATTTTTAACCCAGATTTTTGTATTCTCAGTATTATTCTTTAGTTATCACAAAATCTAAAGATGTATCACATATGGAATACTATTTTTTTATACTGGAAATAAACTATTCTTGAGACTAAGCAATTTAAAAAATGTCCTCTCCCTTTTCTTCTAATTCAAATAGATTCCAATTTAATCTTACTCAACAGATTGGCAGAAAGCATTAAGCAGACACATTCTTAAGAATATTCAGCCCAAGTCATGTTTTTTTAATGTGATAATTACAACTGGGTATATCTATAGAATGGTTAGCTTGAGGCTTTAGCAAATAAACTGACTCATATTCTACTCTCTTAGTAGTAACATTGTTATTTGATTCCCTTTTTTTCAATGGCTTCACTAATAACAAGTTATATTATTTGTCTTATAATGTGTTTTATCTCGACTAAATTTGCTATTAGAAAACATTGCCCCATTAAAAAAAAATTTCCAAAAAAATGGCCAAAGCTTAAAGTGAAACAGAGATTCTGTTTCATACTCCCAAGAAGTACTGAAACTTAATTTTATCAAACATAAAACTGCCTTGCTTTAAAAGTGTACTAAGTTGGCCATTAGTAGTGTGAATGAAAGCTCTGGATACACGTCAGTAAAGATGAGAGAGAGAACACGGCAAAATGATGAAGCCAAAGTCCAAACGTAGAGTAAAATTAGTAAAATCACTAATCGGCTACCACAAAACCCAAGTGTTAGTTTCATCAGGATAATTTATGGGAGAATGGTCTGGGCAGCAGACAAGAAAATCATAAACTCGGCCGGGCGCGGTGGCTCACGCCTGTAATCCCAGCACTTTGGGAGGCTGAGGCAGGTGGATCACGAGGTCAAGAGATCAAGACCATCCTGGTCAACATGGTGAAACCCCGTCTCTACTAAAAATACAAAAAATTAACTGGGCATGGTGGCGCGTGCCTGTAATCCCAGCTACTCGGGAGGCTGAGGCAGGAGAATTGCCTGAACCCAGGAGGCGGAGGTTGCAGTGAGCCGAGATCGCGCCATTGCACTCCAGCCTGGGTAACACAAGTGGAAACTCCATCTCAAAAAAAAAAAAATGAAAATCATAAACTCCTAGAATACATTACTCCATTCTTTTATAAATTAACAAAATAGTCCAATTTTATTGCTGCTTTTTTTTCCTCTTCAAGCTCCGGTAATAATTAAAGCTAACTATTACAAAACGGACAACTTCGGAGTCAATGGTCTTGATGAATTTTAAGATACATGGGCAGAGCTTCTTAGTGGTATGAATTTCATTTCTATTACTTAACCATGTTTCTTGGTATAATTCTGGAATTAAGAAATTTACTTAACTGCACCTTTGTAGCCCATGATGATCCTGCTTTAAATGTATGATTTAGTCCAGGGCAAACTAATTTTCTGCAATAAAACCCATTTCTTGACTATGAACAAAATCTACTAAATAAACTTGCTTTGTGAGCAATAAAGATTTTCATAGCTTTCTTTATGAGGTATAAGGATGACTTTTGCATTTTTACTATTAAGATGCTTTAAAATGTTTCTGATATCCCTGTTAGACTTCAGTTTATATAGTATAAAGGTGCTTATAAAAGAGCAGCAACTTTTGATAAAGTCAGAATGATATTTATATTGTTAAATCCAAATAATTAAAACTATGAGGCATTTAGTACTTGTTTCTTGGCAACTGCCTAGTTAATAACAAGGGAAGGAGAGCATGTCATGTTGGTTTCAGGGAAAACAGCAAACTGGATAATTTTCAGAAGCAGAATGTTGAGTACAAAGAACAGGTTGAGAGAGAATAAATATTGTATGATATCTTTTTTGCAGCGAAAATGTATGCACGAGACCTTATACTGTTTAATCATGATAACAGTGCAGTGGACTGGATTTATAAACATAAAATCAAAGCACAAGTGAAAGTGGTTGGAAAAAGAGGATTCAACATTATTTAACAGTAAATCAGTTTTTACTATGTAATTGTTAAAACAATCTTGCTTTTCTGTATTTTCTAAACAGACATCTGCAAGAGTCTGCCAATTGTATAATTAGAAACACACAATACCACTCTCACTGCTGTCATCAACCACAGATTCAAGAGGTTCACAAAACTTCTCAGGCTTGATAATTCACCAGCAAAACTCACAGAACTCACCGAAAGCTGCTGTATTAAAATTGGCCAAGGCAAAAAGCATATAGGCAGAACCCAGGAAAAAGGCCAACGCTGTTTTCGCTGTTCTTTCCCTGAAGAATCGTGACTGTGTTACTTTCAAGCAGCAATGTATGACAACACTCATGGAATTGTGCCAACTAGGGAAGCTCAGGTGAGTCTGCGTATCCAGGATACTTACTAGGCTCCATCTCATAGGCCCAGCTGACTGCCCACCTGGCTGCTCTCAACTTCCAGCATTTCAGGGACTAAGAGGTATCACAAGATCCAAAAATCCCACCCTAAATCACACTGTTGCCTCACTGGCTGTCCCAAGGTTCCCAGGCAAAGACACTTCCATAGGGCATGAAATTACAGGGGCTTAGCTATTACCTCCCCGAAGACTAGGACAAAGGTTAGAACTTTCCTTGGCCAAGGTTAAATTCTTTACTACACATCTCAAGAAAACAGCACAAAAGTTCATTATGGGTAAGTTTAACTTTCTGTAATGTTTTGATGTTTACAGTTAACATATATTCTTTCTGTGGTAGAGAAAAAAGACTCTTTCCGAAAGAAAGAGAGAAACGTACATAATTCTGACATTGGCCATTGCTTGTCATCCTGGGAAAAACACTAGTCTAAGCGTTTTGGCCTTGGCTTTCACACCAGCGTAAACACTGAAACACTTTACTAATCAATAGATTATGTACACGAAATACTTCCAGAATTAACTCTTTTAATGGCTTTATATAAATAGAGGTAGCTACTTGAGCTGGGGGAAATTTAACTTTGATTTGAGAAGCTATGTGTAACTATTAGTTTTTAATTTTTTTCAACAATTTTATTTCTCCAAAAATTTAAATTAGATACTTCTAGAGGGAAGGGGTTATGTTGCACCTGCTTGTTCCCCTCCTTTGTTTATTTTTCTACCCCCAGCCCCACTACCTGCTGTGTATGTGAGCATGTGGACGTGTGTCTAATTCAAGTACATTAGTTGTTACAGTATGAAAAGTTATGTCACAAGGGCTGATCTGTTGCTCCACTCTTGGCAAAGTCTGATCTTAGAGAATGCATTCATTGGCCTTCTGCACCAAGAAGACAATAGAAAAAATATTAGAAAAAATAAAAATAATATGTAATGACTGATGGACCAGAATCATTTAGTTTGAAATTTGAGAAATTATATAAACTGGTAGTTTCTTGGAATCAAGTAAATTCATAAAAGTTAAATATTTGTAGACCAAAGAAAAATCAAAGATATATTTTGAAGATATATTCTGCTGTTGTTATTGCTGTTTTGTTTTGACTGAATCATGTCAAGTATTATTAGATTTGTCATATCATAATGAGAAAAACAGTAATACTGTCATCATCCTCAATCTGACATTGTTATTTGATTCTTATTGGCTATCTTTGTACGTGAATAAAAGGAGAGTAATCACCACTTTCCTTTCCCAGACATTAGAAGAACAAAAAAACAAAGTTCAATTGCGACCTAAAAAATCGACCCTCAATAAATATGTTAAATTTTGAACTGCAATGTAAGGACATCTTCCCCCTGAATGCTTAAAAACCCATGATAAATTTAAATGACTTGAAATATTTGTAAGTCTCTGTGGATAAAGGAAGTACTAAAGAGTTCTCAAGGTATTTCTAAATGTTTTATCTTTGGAGAATTTATGACATATGAGGAAAAGTGAAATAGAAAGAACTGGTAGAAAACAAGAGCACCAGATTTAAGCTAGTAGATTTCAGCAGGCAATTTAACACTGTGCTGAGAAATTCTTGTCAGCATTTGTCATTCATCAGGGATTTTTCAAGAAAAAAAGGCCCTTGTGTGTTCTTTGAGGGTTCCTGGTGCAACACAATAAATCTCTTCAGGATGGTGGAGCCCAAGGTGAAAAGGGTACAAGTCCACTGACTTTGATCCTGGATCTCTTGCAGAAGAAAGAAAAATACTGGAGAAGATGCTACTCTCTCCTGAGAGTCACCCAGTAAATAGCTGTGGAACAGAATAAAACTGAATTGAACCATTACTTGCAAAGTCATTTTAATTGCAGTACATAGAGGAACAAATACAACTGTCTTCTTGACTTTTTGAATATTTCTGATGATTTCTACAAATTGAAGGATATACTACATGTCATAGTTGATGCTAAGCATGTTTGGTTTTTTTTAAGAAATAACATTAATTGAATCAGTTAAAGTATAGGTATGAAAAATACAAAACAATATAAAATTAATAAATGTACCTTAAAATGTTTTATTAAAACCGCAAACAATGCCAAAACTTAAAACTGCAAGGCTATAAATTTTGTTCTTAGATATTGACTGTAGACCCTACTGATTACAGATGGATACTGTTACCCTTGAATTGACCTACTCAGCTTACTAAAGTTCATCTCGCACTAGGAAGAGGTTATGTGGAATGAAAGTTAACAGATTTATCTGTTTTAAATAGTAAGTCTTATGAGTGAAACTACTGTATATTAAATTGTTATAATTTAATTTTAAAGAAGAAAATGTAAAATAGGAACGCATTAGGCAGTTTGTTAAATGTTTCAGAACCATTTTATTTTTAAAACTTTTTTGGAGTATTACGCCCATTTTATTTATTTTATTTTCGTTTTTTAACTTTTATTTTAGAATTGGGGGTACACGTCCAGGTTTGTTAAGAAGATATATTGCATAATGCTGAGGTTTAGAATAAGACTGAACTCATTACTCAGTATTGAGCACAGTACTCAGTAGGAAGCTTTTCAGCCGTTGCCTACTTCCTCCCTCCCTCCCTGCTCTAAAAGTTCCCACTATTTATTTTTCGCATCTTTAAGTCCATATGTACCCAGTGTTGGCTCCCACTTGGAAGTGAGAACATGCAATATTTGATTTTCTGTTTCCGTGTTAACTCATTTAGGATAATGGCCTCCATTAATCTTGATGATCCTTATTTTATAATAAAAGTAATTTCTTCAAACTAAACAATTATAGACTGCACCTACCCTTGCCAATTTACTCCAGCATTTTTTAAGGCTCTTTGGCTTAGTGAGTTTTATCTTTTATTCACACAATGATGTAAGATTCAGTCTTTGGGATTACCAATGGAAATGAGAGACAATTTGCCCTTTATCATGAAGCTTACATTTGAGAGCTGGAAACTCTAAGCGCAAAGGACTCTCCAACTCACCATTCCATCCCCCATCTCTCTCTCTCTCTGTCCCTCTCTCTCTCTCTCTCTCTCTCTCTCTCACACACACACACACACACACACACACACACACACAGACAGACTAATCTCCAGCATAGCTATGTAGGCTGTGTCCCTAAAATAACCCCAGCTCTTCTCTTAAAATGCCTGTCTGGGAAAGCTCAATGTTGTCAAACAATTTGTTTATTCCAGCCAAAACCTCTCTTTTCTTAGAGCATTTACTTTAGAAAACTTGCAATTATAAATCTTTTCTTTTCCCCTTTGAGATATAAATCTTCTGTAGTCCAGAAATGTCTTTCTCAAGGACTGGGAGTCACCGCTTTGAAATGTGATCATCAAGGATAGGCCCTTGTCTTCTAGTCTCTGTGAGACTCCAGGGGCCAACCTTCAGTAAGGCACAATTAGCAAACACAGATGGCCTTATCACACTGATCAATCTCCCTCCTTCCCTAATATCCTTCAATACCTTAACTTTTTTTTAAATTGTACTTTAGGTTCTGAGGTACATGCGCAGATCATGCAGAATTGTTGCATAGGTACACACATGGCAAGGTGGTTTGCTGCCTCCATCCCTCCATCACCTATATCTGGTATTCCTCCCTACTTTATCCCTCCCCACCCTCTCCACCCCAGCTGTCCCTCCACTAGCCCCCTCCCAACAGACCCCAGTGTGTGGTGCTCCCCTCCCTGTGTCCATGTGTTCTCATTGTTCAACACCCACCTATGAGTGAGAACAGGTGTTGTCTGATTTTTCTGTTCTTTTATCAGTTTGCTGAGAATGATGTTTTCCAGATCAATCTATGTCCCTATGAAGGATACGAACTCATTGTTTTCTATGGCTGCATAGTATTCCATGTGTATATGTGCTACAGTTTCTTTATCCAGTCTATCGTTGATGGACATTTGGGTTGGTTCCAGGTCTTTGCTATTGTAAATAGTGCTGCTGTGAACATATGTGTGCATGTGTCTTTATAATAGAACAATTAATAATCCTTTGGGTATATACCCAGTAATGGGATCGCTGGGTCAAATGAATTTCTATTTCTAGATCTTTGAGGAATCGCCGCACTGTCTTCCACAATGGTTGAACTAATTTACACCATCACCAGCAGTGTAAAAGTGTTCCTATTTCTCCACATCCTCTCCAGCATCTGTTGTCTCCAGATTTTTTAACGATCGCCATTCTAACTGGCGTGATGTGGTATCTCAATGTGGTTTTGATTTGTATCTCTCTAACAACCAGTGATGATGAGCATTTATTCATATGTTTGTTGGCTTCATATATGTCTTCTTTTGTAAAGTGTCTGTTCATATCCTTCCCCCACTTTGAATGGGTTTGTTTTTTACTTGTAAATCTGTTTTCTTTGCAGATCCTGGATATTAGCCCTTTGTCAGATGGGTAGATTGCAAAATTTTTTTCCCATTGTGTTGGTTGTCATTTAGCTCTAATGATTGTTTCCTTTGCTGTACAGAAGCGCTGGAGTTTACACACCTCAACATGTACAAAGATTCTGGCCTTTTGTTTTGGTGGAGTTGAGCTTCATATGGGAGGTTATATGGAAGGCTCTCTCCACTCCTGAAGCAGTCAGCATAATATCTGTCTTGCCACCTTTAATAAATGTCGGGCTATGTTACCTCTGTGGTATGGCAGTGGAATAAATAGACATTAATCGAATAAACGTATATAATGCCATCACTATAAGTTATGCAAATCCTGAAAATAGCAGGGTACTATGGTGAAGAGTAAAAGCAGTTCTCCTTAGTGTTGGATTGATCAGAGAGGTGATGCATGAGTTGAAGCATTAAGAAGGGAAAAAAATCATTTAAGTAGGAAGGTACATAGAACACTTTATGTTTCCAGGCCTAGAAACCTAAAATGAAAAATTAGTAAGCAAGAGGCTTGGGTTTGCTAGGAATAACGTATGATCTTGTGCCTTGAACACAGACAGAGAAAGAAATAAATGTATTTGACTAGGAAGAGAGGAAGTCAAGTTGTCTCTCTTTGCAGATGACATGATTTTATATTTAGAAAACCCCATCATCTCACCCCAAAAACTTCTTGAACTGAAAGGGAACTTCTGCAAAGTTTCAGGATACACAATCAACGTGCGAAAATCACAAGCATTCCTTTACACCAACAATAGGCAAGCAGAGTCAAGTCATGAATGAACTCCCATTCACAATTTCTGTAAAGAGAATAAAACACCTAGGAATATAGCTAACAAGGGATGTGAGGGACCTCTTCAAGGAGAACCATAAACCACTGCTCAAGGAAATAAGTGAGGACACAAACATGGAAAAGCATTCCATCCTCACGGATAGGATGAATCAATATTATGAAAATGGCCGTACTGCCCCCTTTAGCGTTTCTTGTAGGATAGATGTGGGTTGATGACATCCCTCAGTTTTTGTTTATCTGGAAATAAACACTTTATTTCCTTTTCCTTCCTGAAACACATGTTCATCAGATAAACTATTCTCGGGTAAAAGTGTTTTGCTTTGTTTTTTCTTGCAGTACTTTAATATGTCCGGCCACTCTCTGCTGGCCTGTAAGGTTTCCACTGAAAAGTCTGAGGTCAGACCTATTAGGCTTCTTTGGATTAAATCTGCTTGGTGTTCTGTAATCTTCTTGTATTTGAATATTGTTAAGTTTATCTTGGTTTGGGAAGGTCTCTGTTATTTTCTGTTTGAATACATTTCCTACCCTTGTATCTTTTTTAATACCTCTAAGGCCATAACTCTTAGATTTGCCCTTTTGAGGCTGTTTTCTATATCCTGTACATGTGCTTCATTCTTTTTTTTTTCCTTTGACTGTGTGTTTTCAAATAGCCTGTCTTCAAGCTCACTAATCTTTCTGCTTGATCAATTATGTTAAGAGACTCTAATACATTCTTCAGTATGTCAACTGCATTTTTTCAAGTCCAGAATTCATGCTTTTTAATAATTATTTTAATCTCTTTGATACATTTATCAGATAGAATTCTGAATTTCTTCTCTGTATTATCTTTGAGTTTTTCTTAAAACGGCTATTTTGAATTACCTGTCTGAAAGGTCACCTATCTCTGTTCCTTCAGAACTGATCCCTGGTGCCTTATTTCGTTCATTCGGCGAAGTCATATTTTCTTGGGTAGTCTTGATGCTCATGGATGTTCTTCTATGTCTGGGCAGTAAAGAGTTAGATATTTATTGCAGTCTTCACAGTCTGTGCTTGTTTGCTGCCATCCTTCTTGGAAAGACTTTCTAGGCATTTGAAAAGACTTGGAAGAGGTGATCAGAAATTTTGATCACTGCAGCTCTGTCTGCACTGGGGGGACCCCAAGCACAGAAACGCTGTGGTTCTTACAGACTTGTAGAGATAATGCCTTGGTGGACTTGGAAAAGATCTGGACAAATTCTCTACATTACCAGGTAGAGACTCTTGTTCTCCCCCCTTACTTTCGCCTAAATAGTGTTTCTCTGTGCTGAGCAACCTGGAGCTGGGGATAGGGTGACACAAACACGCCTGTGGCCACCACCACTGGGAATACCTGGGGTCGGACCTGAAACCAGAACTGCACTGGGTCTTGCCTGAGGCCTGCTATAAACACTACCTGGCTACTATGTTTGCTCAAGGTTCTGAGGCTCCACAATCAGCAAGTGATAAAGGCAGCCAGGCTTGTGTCCTTCCCTTCAGGGAAGTGAGTTCACCCATGCCCTAGGCAGGTCTAGATGCGCCATCTAGGAGCCATGGACAGGCGTCAGAAATCTTGAAAAGCTATCTGTTGTTCTCCTGCACTGCAGCTGAGCTGGCACTCAAAGCATGAGATGCAGTCCTTCCTTCCCACAGGCAGAGGTGCCTTAGCTCATGGCCTCCACCCCACAGGTCCACAGGGAGTACTGCTAGGCTACCAGCTGTGTTTCCTTAAGGCCCAAGGCCTCCTCGGGCAGCTTGTAGTGAATGCTGCCTAGCCTGGGACTCACCCCTCAGCACACTGGGCTCCCTTCTGCCCCAGTGCAGATTCACAAATACCATCCAAGAGCAAACGTCTGGATTCAGGGACTCTAAGAGTCCACTTAGAGGTCCATCCTCTGTGGCTGAGCTGGTACCTCGGTGCAAGACAAAGACACCTTTTCTTTTCTCGAGCAGAAGGAGTCTCTTGCAATAGCCACAACTGAGACTGTTCTGAGACTTACCTGAAACCAGCAAGTCTCAGAGTCTCGCCCAAGGCTCACGGTATACTACCCGAACATTGCTACTGGTTACTCAGGCCCAAGTCCTCTTTAGTCAGAAAGCAATGGGTCCTTCCAGGACTTGGTCCTTCCTTCAAGGCAGTGGGGTTCCTTCTGACCCACAGTGCGTCTAGAAATGTTGTCGGGGAGCTAGGTCCTGGAGGGGGCCTCACAACGGACTGGTGCCCTAACCTACTGTGGCTGAGCTGGTATCCAAGATGCAAGACAATGTCTTCTTTACTCTTTTCTCTCCTATCCTCAAGCAGAAGGAAGGAGACTCCGTTGGAGCCTCCTCCTGTGCAGCCCGGGGTTAAAGAGGGCAGGCACAAGCACTCCCTTAACCACCGTGGCTGGTATTTCAGTAGGTCACAGGCCCTTCCCCAGTCCACTGGCTCTGAGCTCAGTTCAGCCCTAGGACTTGCCTAGGAATTGCAGTCTTAGTGGCCTACACTGCCTTTCAAGTTTATTTTGGAGTCCCACAGCACTTCTGCCTGCACTGACAGTGAATTCAAGTTTCTACTGCTGGAATAGGCAAGTATCAGCCGAATTCAACCTAATTTCCGAATTTTGCTTTCTGCTATGGCAAGCCAGCACTGGGGTCAATGCAACATCTCCTAAGTCTATAGTCATCCTCTCCCAAGTGCTCAGATTCTGTCCCTGTACCACATGGCCACTGCCGGGGTGTGGTGGATGGGTGACATCGGCATTCAAGACTGCTTCTGATCCCCTTCAATGCCTCTTTTAGTGATATGGAGTTAAAACTAGGTACATTCATTATAAATGTCAAATTGGTCTCAGTTGAAATCATTTCTTACAGTTATTCTTGAGTCTATATTTGTTTTAATCAATCCTTATAAAAGTATTTCTGCTTCCTTACAGCATTTCAATGCACTTGCAAATTACATCGCTTTGGAAACATTTGGTTGAAGTTAGAGAAATTCCACATTAAGCAGCTTTAAACAATAAGAAGAATCAACTGAAAAAAAAAAACAACACAGCAAAACATTTAAAATTCTGAAAAGTAATGTGCATTCATGTTGTTGCATCTAATCATTCAAGATAAAATATATTACCCAATATTTTGTAGGGTTTAATTAATATGAATTGAGGCACATGTCAATCCTTGTTTCCAGGAGGCATATAAAGCAATAATTGGCTTGGGCCTGATTTATGAACAGAGGGCTTAAGAGGGAGATTGGCTTACAACCATGAGAGACAGACTTTGCATCTGAGCTCTGATCCCTGATGGTTCTCAGGAAATTCCTTTATTTCAAATCAAAGGGAGAAGTTGAGAATGTTATTGAAAAGGCAAAACAATGTTTACGGCACCTGTAACTCGTATATCTAAATACTTAAAAGTATGTATTAGTGCATATGAATTTGGGTTTTTAAACACATATTTAAATTTAGCAAAGATTCATGTGTGCCTTGTTGTTAAAAACAATGCTGTTTTTGAACACAATTGATACTTGTTATTTTTCTTGAGGTTGCCATCAAAGAAAAATGATGTTCATAAAACATAGAAAAAGAATTGAATAGCATGGGGTTTTATCACGTAGATGATTAATATTCAAAATTCATTTTGATAACAAACAAACATGTTCTTTTTTCACACAAAATATCTAATTTGAACAAATGTGTCCTCTAGTTTGGTATAGTTAACACATCACCAATGTAAATCTGGCAATGAACCAACATTGAGAAGAAGGTAGCCACAGACCAAGACACGTGCTTGCTCTGAAGTGACCGATTATGACACATAAAGCAATGCAGGTAAATTAAATTCTAATATTTTTCTTTTAATTCTCTCTCAAACAATAATAAGATTATTTTTATACTTTATTTGAAAATGAAAGAGTATTAAGGATTCAGCAGCCAAGCAGAATAAGGATTAGATTAACAACATACATTAAATTGTGTTTTCATCTGTGATATTTTGGTAATTTCTCTGCCAAGTAAGTTTATTGTGTTATTAGCAAAGGTAAGTTATTATAGAATAGCTATTTTGCAGAAAATAAACCTGCTGAATCAACTCTGAAGCACTGCCCCCCAAAAAATCAATCTGTGCTAAACAAAATATCATTTTTACACTGATTTATAATTTACAAAGCACAGTCATAAATAGGGCCTCATTTTTATCTCTTACACAATCCCAGTAAAAGTGATCCTGCTCTTCATAGTTATGGATGAGGAAACCGAATGACAGTTGTTAAATTATGTATGTGAGATACAGTAACAGAAGGTGCAGCTGGAACCGGAATCTAGACTATTAACTAAATATCTAAGCACCTTTCTCTATCATTGCACACCTCTGTGCCTCCAACTCACATCTTTGAAGAAGAGTTATTGTCTTTTCACAAACAAGATTATTAGATAAATTGGAGGCAATGCTAATACAAATAAACAGCGGTATAAGGAAGAATAAGAGAAAATAAACAATACAAAATATCAGAAGTATGATGGAAAGAAAGTGAAGATTATTGCAGGTGGGTCAAGGGAGTTCAGAACAAGTAAGCCAGTAACTCCTACATGCTTAGTAGTAAGTTCTGTCACTAGAGGCCATGTTAGCTCAGCAGAGAACAGAAGTAATGTCACTTCTGTGGAGTTTCCCTATAACGTGGCTTTCTGCTGGATGTGGGTTTTATGAAAACTTAGGATTTTATGAGACTTTCACCAAGACAACATGAAACGATTAAAATTTCTGACATGAAATGGTCAAAAGAGAATATACCCTAAGTATTTGCAATCAGAGTAAAATATTTAATGTTTCTATTCTCTGTTATCTGGATATTTCTAAGGGGAAAATGATTGTTTCTTCCAGATGTAGTAAAGGTAATGCCATAGATGCATAGATGTGGCAGCAGGGTAAATATGCCCCTGGAAGAATAGAAGCATATTTCTATTGTTTATGAAGATAGTTTTGAATATGAAGTTACACATTTAATTTTTTGAGTTTAAAAAAAAAGGAGGAAAGAAAAGCAGATACTTTGTTTCTGCTTTTGACCATAGTATTTCTAGAACAAAAATCAAGAGGCAGCCTAGTAAGTTTCCACTGGATGCATGTAAGGAGGAAAACACCCAGGTATAATGGAACCTGATCAGGATGATGACTGGAGCAAATAGAATAATTAGAATTCCTCATCCAAATCCAATTTCCAAGTCAGTTTGCACACCCTAACCCCCTGTAGTGAGGAGATCGGGCATTGCTTAAGAATACATTTATAGTTATTTTATGAGTGGCCTCTGTGAATCTCACTCCTGGCCTTCTATCAAGAGACATCACACCATTTAAGAAGATAACAGTAGCATAGTTTTATATTCTCTGTATTCTCATGAGTTTTTAATTAGAGCCATTCTAACAGGTGTGATATAATATCTAATTGTGGATTCATTTGGCATTTCCCTGATGATTAATGATACTGAGCATTTACTCATGTTTCTGTCGGCTAAGTGTACGTCTTCTTTTGAGAAATGTCTGTTGAGGCCCTTTGCCCATTTTTTAATTGCATTGTTTGATTTCTTGCTATTGAGTTGTTTGAGTTACTTACATATTTTTGATATTAACTCCTTATTTGATGTAGGATTTGTCAATGTTTTCTCCTGTTTCGTGGGTTCTTTCTTCACTTCGCTTGTTTCCTGTGATGTGCAGAAGCTTTCTAGTTTGCCGTCGTCTATTTTTGCTTTGCTGTCTGTGCTTTTGGAGTCATAGCCAAAAATTCATTGCCCAGACCAATGTCATAGAGCTTTTATTCTATCGTTTTTTCCAAGCAGTTTTAAGTTTCAGGCCTGTATTTAAGTCTTCAAATCATTTTGAATTGATTTTTGTTGATGGCGTGAGATTAATTTCAGACTTCTGAATGTGGATAATCAGCTTTCCCCACATCATATGCTGAAGAGACTGTCCTTTTCCCATTGCTTGTCCTTAGCACATTGTTGATGGAAATGTAAGTCAGTATGGCCATTATGGAAAACAGTATAAAAGATCCTCAAAAAACTAAAAAAATAAAACTACCATATGATTCAGTAATACCTCATCTGGATACGTATCTCAAGTTACTGAAATCACTCTGTCAAAGGGATGTCTACACTTCTATGTTTATCACAGCATTATTTACAATATCCAAGGCAGAGGATCAATGTAAGTGTCCATCAACGGGTGAATGAATATAAAGAAAGTGTGGAATACATATGCAACAGAATACTATTATGATGAAAACAGAAATAAATCCTCTCATTTCAACAGCATGTATGGACCTGGAGGAGATTATGCTAAGTTAAATAAGCCAGGGACATAAAGAGAAATATTGCCTGATCTCATTTACAGGTGAAATCTGAAAGAGTTGAACTCGCAGCAGAGATGACAGAGGTGGTTACCAAGGCTGGAGTGGTAGAGGAGGGAGACAAGTAAAGGGAGCTGCTGAACAAAGGGTGTGAAGGGTCCCACAGACAGGTTGAGCTATACTGCCAGGAATGACTACGGTCAGTAATAAAGTTTATACACTTAAAAATAACTGAGTAAATTTCAAATGTCTCCCTATAAGAAACTATAGGAAAGCAAGGTGATAAATACGTTAACTAGCTTGATGTCATCACTTCCCATTGCATACATATGACAAAACCTCACATTTGTACCCCATAAATGTATACGATGATGATTCCTGAATTTAAAATAAAATCAATTAAGAACTGTGGAAAAAAAATGAAAGTAAACTCACAGGGCAAAATTCCAAGTAATTTGTATACTATGGAATATTGGTCCCAACGTTAATTCCTAGATCTCTACACTGTCACTGAAGATTACTGGTGGGTGGTAAGATGTACAGATATCTCATGACAATATAATTTTGATGAAACTCTATTTTACACTAAGCTGAGGAGGAATCTGAATCTACCCACTGGTTACTCACCAACTCCCTAATTAGTGAATAGACACAAAATTGTTTAATTTCTATTATAATCTCTAAAATGGCTTCCAAACTTGTAACTACAGTATTATAAGTAAAGGAAAGACCACTTGAGTTTTATGGCCTCTCCCTACAAAAATAGAAAGGCAATAGCAAATTATCATGTTCCTGGAAGATTACACTGAGTGCAAAACGAAACAAATAGAAGCTTCAGGAGTGGTAATCCTTTATTTAACTTTTCTGATAGAATTCATGAAACTCAGATACTTCTTGGTGGAAAAAAGAGGAATTTCTTAAATTTAATGTCAAGGTGTCTGTGATCAAATACATTGTTGCATATGTGGTCTTTTTTCTGGAGCAATTTCAGATGGTACTTTTTAACCTCAGATGTAGTATAATGATTTGGACGATTATTTCTTACTCCTGCAAATAAATCTTTGCATTTAAGTGACAAGAAGAATAGCATATTTTGGGGGTCCTAGCTCTCACTTCTTACAATGTGCTCCATTGAATTACATCAGGACTGAAGTGTCTATGGGATGTTTTTGTATTGATCACAGTGATTATTTCATATTGGTATATAGTTTAGGAAGTGTAAATATCTCAGATTGCTTTATAACATACACATTTGAATGGAATATAAATTCAGTGTTGAGAAATTAAAAGGTTCATTTAATTAATTTGTCAGTTACACTGATCTAAAGAATGTCAGGATGTTTACTCCAAGAGAAAAAGCAAGTTATTTTCCCTTTTACCTCTAGCAACCAAATACATTGTAATTAATAGAGCTCTAGACTTTAGAGAAAATATGTATGACATTTGGCTTTCTTCTTCAACCCATTACCAGGGAAACCCAACTCACAAGCTGCCTGCTTTGATTGAGGTACAAAGCTAAAGAAGTTTTATTAGTTAGTCCAGGCTAGAGGATTCAGAAGATGGCCATTTGGATGCTATGACCCTGCTGATGCTTGGCTGAAAGTTTCTACGGTGGTTATCAATTCTACACATATTTGAAAGATAACCAATATAATCTATCTACCTACCTACATATTGATATGCATGTATCTCACTAATATATTTACTATGTCTCTATACCCCTAGTATGTAGACAATGCTTTCCACAGAGAAAGCATTCAATAAAAACATGTTAAATAAATAAATAATAAATACATGGAGAATACACTCATTTCTTCTCAATCTATGGTACAGGTTAGATACATATAGTTACTAATTCAGAATGACAGTTTACGCATTCTCAGTGAATATCTTTGTTGTTATAAATCAAGAGTTAAAGATTTCATTTGCATTAATTCATGTAGCTAGAACTTACCTGACTGTTAAGTTGTTAGCAACCATGGCAAAAAACAAACAAACAAAATGGTCCATTTACATAATAGGACCAGTTACAAAATGTGTGAACTCCACGGAGTTCAAAGCTCTCCCTTCTTCTATTTCTTCAAGATGAGGAGCAATGTTAACCAGATCAAAGGTAGCCCTGGACCACATGCTACGTGAAAATGGAAACAAATGCTTCTTGTAGTGAATTTCTGTCAATCTGTTTTTGCAGGTCTTGGATGCAAGGGCATCTCTTAGTTACTTTTTCTATGTGGGTTTTTTCTTCCTTCCTTAGAATTTCTCAAATAGCCAAAAAGATAGGAGAGGGCCCACACTCTCTGTGGAAGAAAGCAGCTCTTCTGTTACCTTTAATAACAACCATATCAGGCCGGGCGCGGTGGCTCACGCCTGTAATCCCAGCACTTTGGGAGGCCGAGGCGGGTGGATCACAAGGTCAAAGATCGAGACCATCCTGGTCAACATGGTGAAACCCCGTCTCTACTAAAAATACAAAAAATTAGCTGGGCACGGTGACACGTGCCTGTAATCCCAGCTACTCGGGAGGCTGAGGCAGGAGAATTGCCTGAACCCGGGAGGCGGAGGTTGCGGTGAGCTGAGATAACGCCATTGCACTCCAGCCTGGTTAACAAGAGCAAAACTCTGTCTCAAAAAAAAAAAACAAAAAACCACCATATCTCAGGTGGCCCAAAACGTGTTACCTGGGATAGCTATTTTAGGCCAGCTTATGTTTAAGTAATCAGGAAGTTAACTTATTTATGAATCAAACTAGTCTACCTGGCAAACCTCAGAGGCCCCTGGTCAAATGAAGCACATTAATTCACTGGCATAGCCCTTCCATTTGAATTTTTAATGACTATAGGCAACTTAGGAGTGTCCAGTCCTGCCTACCTTAGTCACATATGTTTCAGTGGTAAGTGATAAATAAGGTTTGTTGTCACACCTCCAACTCAATATAAAAGCATATTTCTTTCATGAAGCTTTTATTGACAAGCAATAGTTGTAAATTAAGAAGAAAATGAGACTGCAGTAGGCCAAAGATATAACTACCCATTGGAGAATGATGGAACTGTCAAGCAAATAAAATTCAGAATGCAGTATTAACCCTAATTCTGATACAGAAAAGAGGCAGGAAAATACCGGATTGAAGAGGGTGGTTCCATGGCAAAGGCCTCACCCTCAAGCCTGGAAACCATGGTCCTAAATGAGAACAGTTACCCCTTTTTTCCTGCCCCAATGTTACTATTTTGGTCTACCCTGCCGCCCATCCTGTGCCCATGGACACCCCAGACCTCAGCTGGCAGAGGCAAAGGCAGCCAAAAGTCGAGAGGAGAAGCAGCAACTGAGCATCAGAGACTCCAAATAAATATGACCTAACTTCAGATGGCACAAATTTGGAGAGGAGCCGGGCCAAAGAGCCAGGTTTCAGGGAAAGGTTACCTTCTTCCAGCACCATCCCCTTTCCAGCTCCCCTTCGGCTGAGAGACACTTCCACAGCTTAATAAAATCCTCTGCATTCATCTCCTTTCAAACCGTTCATGTGACCTAATTCTTCCTGGATGCCAGACAGGAATTTGGGACACACTGTGTGTGCAAATCCACAAAGGCTGTCACACTGACTCTGCACTGAGCTGTTTAACATTTAGCCATCCGTGCACAGCAAAACTAAAAGCATTAATTGTAGCACACCCCTAGATGCTGCCATGGAGCTGGAAAACATAAGTACTCCCCAGGCCACAGCATCTGCTGGCCTGTGTGCTTGCTCTTCTGCAAGGGTTTGAGTGTAGCCGCTGAGTAAATGAGCCACACCCCTATCACAAGTCCCATAAAGAGATCAAGGGAACTTACCTGTCTCTCTTCCTACTACCTGTAATGTCACCCTGTGTTTACTCTCTCCATATGCCTTCTCTCCCATTTTCTTCTCTTCCTTTCTCATTCTTTTCCTCCTTAGCCATTGTTTTTTCCCTCTCTTCTACCTTTAAAAAGTTGCATTTCCTTTCACACTTTTCAAGGGAGGAAGAGTATGAGCTATTTGGGGACAGAGCACCAAGAAGAACACCTTTAACCTCCCCTCACCTAAAAATAATTGAAAATCTTCAAGAAATGACAGCATTTGAATTGTATTCTATATTGAGGTTTATGTTAAGGTCAGAAATCTGGGATGAAATTTTTCTAGCTTAAAGCAGAATAAAAATGCCAACCTGCCTTAAGTCTTTGCTTTGAATGTAATCTTAACTTGCTTGCTTTTAGGATATTTCAATTGTCTAATATAACTTTCTAATTAAAATGCTCCAACTGTGATACAGTTTTGATTGCACATTTTCATTTTCTGGCATTAAATGTTTAAAAATATCTCTGCCTGTAAGTGTCATCTCATCTCTTCCCAAAATAGACAACATATTTGACTATGATCCTGGGGCATTTTCCCTAATGTGAAACCAAAATTGATGGTTGTATCGTCATCTACTGTGTTGCATTTAAATTCTGAAACCTTTCCAGGCAGCTGTTTTGGAACGCAAATTTTGGGGACCCTCTGTATTTTACTGTTTTGATGACTGCTTCTATTCACTAGTGTATTAGTCCATTTTCATGCTGCTGATAAAGACATACTTGAGACTGGAAAGAAAAAGAGGTTTAATGGACCTAGTTTCACAGGGTTGGGAGGCCTCACAATCATGGTGGAAGAGGAGGAGGAGCTAGTCACATCTTACATGGATGGCAGCAGGCAGAGGAAGTTGTACAGGGAAATTCCCATTTATAGAACCGTCAGACCTTGTGAGACTCGTTAACTATCACAATAACAGTGCAGAAAGGATCTACCACTGTAATTCAATTACCTCCCACCAGGATCCTCCCACGACACACGGCAATTGCAGGAGTTACAATTCAAGATGAGATTTGGGTGGGGACACAGCCAAACCATAACATTCCACATCTGGCCCCTTCCAAATCTCATGTCCTCACATTTCAAAACCAATCATGTTTTCTCAACAGTCCTCCAAAGACTTAACTCATTTTGGCATTAACTCAGAGGCACAGTCCAAAGTCTAATTTAAGACAAGGCAAGTCTCTTCCATCCATGAAACTGTAAAAGTAAAACCAAATTACTTACTTCATAGTTACAATGGAGGTACAGGCATTGGGTAAATACAGCCATTCCAAATGGGGGAAATTGGTCAAAACAGAGTAGCTACAGGCTACATGCAAGTCTGAAATCCAGCAAGGCAGTCAAATCTTAAAGCTCCAAAATGATCTCCTTTTTGGAGATCCAGGTCATGCTGATGTAAGAGGTGAGTTCCCATGGTCTTGGGCAGCTCCACCCCTGTGACTCTGCAAGGGGCAGCCTCCCTCCCAGCTGCTTTCACTGAATGGCATCGAGTATCTGTGGATTTTTCAGGCACACAACGCAAGCTGTCAATGGATCTACCATTCTGGATTCTGGAGGACAGTCACCCTCTTCTCCCAGCCCCACTAAGCCTTGGCCCAATAGAGTCTCTGTGTGGGAACTCTGACTCCAGTTTCCCTTCTACACTGCCCTAGCTAAGGTTCTTTGTGAGAGTCCTACCCTAGAGCAAACTTCCACCCGGACACAAAGACATTTCCATATGTTCTCTGAAATCCAAATGGAAACTCCCAAACCTCAGTTTTTGATTTATGTGCACCTGCAGGCTCAACACGATGTGGAAGCTGCCCAGACCTGGAGCTTGCAGCCTCTGAAGCCATGACCCAAGCTGTACGTTGGCCCCTTTTAGGCATGGCTGGAGTGGCTGGGATGCAGGGCACTGAGTTCCTAGACTGCCCTGGGCCCAGACCACAAAACTGTTTTCTCCTGCTAGGTTTCTAGGCCTATAATGGGAGAGGCTTCCATGAAAACCTCTGACATGCCCTGGGGAAAGGACATTTTCCCACTTTCCCCATTGTCTTCGGGATGAACATTCAGCTCCTCGTTACTTATGCAAATTTTTTGCAGCTTGCTTGTATTTCTCCTCAGAAAACAGGATTTTCTTTTCTATTGCATTTTTCTAAACTTTTATGCTGTGCTTTCCTTATAAAAATGAATGCCTATCTTTCAACTTCTGAGGAAGAAAGATAACATGAAGGCTTAGCTGATCTCCAGTAGCCAATAATTTAATCAATCATGGCTTTGTAATGAAACGTCCATTAAAACCCAAAAGGACATGGTCTGGAGAGCTTCCAGATGGCTGAACTTGTGGAGGTTCCTGGTGGGTGGTGTTTCCATAAAGGAAACGTGGAAGGTCCAGGCCCGTTACCCTACCCCTTCACCTATGGGTTTCTTCATTTTTATCACTTTCCATCTCTTTTATAATAAACCAGTAAACATAAATAAGTGTTTTCCTGAGTTCTGTGACTGCACTAGCAAATAAATCCCACCCAAAGAGGGTTCTTGGGATCCTCCACTTGTAACCATTCAATCAGAAGCACAGATAAAATAACCAAGAGCTTGAGACTGGCATTTAGGGAAGAAGAGACAGTCCTGTGGGACTGAGCCTGACCCCGTCAACCTGTGGGGTCTGATGCCATCCCTAGGCAGATGGTATCAGAACTGGACTGCATTAGCGGACACCAGCTGGTGTCCTCTGCAGAATTCATTGTTTGCTTGGCATTTGGAGAAATACTCCCCACACATCCGGTCACAATGTCTTCTGTGTTGATTGTGGTGCTGCTGTAACCACCCAATGGGGGCTTCACACCCATTGTCAAATAGAACCAATTTATTAAGGCAGGGAAATTGAAACCACCGTTGCAAAATTATAACTGAGACAGTGAAAGCGATCTGATCTAAGCACCTCCATCTTGCTTCCAGCCTCCAGGCTGTCCTGGTTCATTCCTGGGCATGGTCTGAGCTAGCTGTGGGAGAAACTTAGTTTCAAACAAAGAAGGCGGCCCATCTTTCCCCAAACAAATCTTCCTGTCTGAGGACTAGACTGCCAATGTAGGACTAACACATTTGCCACAAGACTAGAAATTATAGTTTAGGAGTCATGCAGCTGGATGCTATACGATTCTCTCTCTCCCTAAACTGCTCCTAAGATCAGTGTTGAGACATTCTGCAGACCGTGCATGTGACAGATCAGCTGGCACCATTCAGTTAATAAACTGGCTCATCTGATCCCATGGCCCCTACCTAGGAACTGACTCAGCACAAGAAGACAGCTTCAATTCCCTGTGATTTCATCTTCCACCCAACCAATCAGCACTCTTGGCTCACTGGCTTACCCCCAACCACCAAGCTGTCCTTGAAATCTCTGTTCCCCAAATCCTCGGGGAGACTGATTTGAGTAATACTTACACTCTGGCCTCCCACACAGCCAGCTCTGTGTGGAATTACTCTACTGCAATTCCCCTCTCTTCATAAATTGACTCTGTCTAGGCAGTGGGCAAGGTAAACCCATGGGCTGTTACAAATTAGCAGTAGAGAAAGAGCTTTACATACACAGAGTCTGTTAAAATGGAAAAACAGAGTTTCATCGTTATTCAAATCCGCCTTTCTGAAAATTCAGATGCTAGGATTTTTCTTTTTCTTTCCATTGTATTTTAGGTTTTGGGGTACATATGCAGAACTTGCAAGATATTTGCATAGGTACACACATGGCAGTGTGTTTTGCTGCCTTCCTCCCCTTCACCCACATTTGGCATTTCTCCCCAGGCTATCCCTCCCCAGTTCCCCCCTCCCCCGCTATCCCTCCCCTATTCCCAGGATTTTTCAATGATCGTTTGGAGGACGTGGCGGGTGGCTAGGCAATGGATGGTTGCTGCTGACTGATTGGGGGTGCAATCACAGGGGTGTGGGAAATGCTCAACTGCACTGAGCTGCTTCTAGGTGGGGCCACAGGAGTGGTTAGCGGGTCCAGGTAGAGACACTGGGCTCAGGTCAGACATGCATACAAGAAACCTGAAAAGATATGCAATGTTTACAATAGTGATGTTATCCGCAGGAGTAGACGGGAAGTTGCATATCTTATGACCTCCAGAATAATGTCTACACCTTAGTAGAACTTGGGTCTCCCTCATCCTTCTAGCTGGGTGGTTTCTTATTAGCTTTACAAAGGTGACTGTATTTTGGAGAAGGGCTATTAAAACTTAAACTACAAACTAAATGTCCCTCAAAGTTAGCTTGGCTCAAGCCCAGGAATAGTCAAGGGCAGGCTGAAGCTGGAGGCGAGATGCGGGCTGGGTGGACCAGACCTTCCCTACTGCAGTAATTTTCTCACTGTTATAATTTCTGCAAAGGTGGTTTCAGTGTGAGAGTAGAGAAAAATCGTTTTCTCTTTTTTTCTTACAGTATCTTTCTGCAAAATAACTCGATTTCCAAATATATAACTCTGATATACAACCTGCTTCATGTCCACACTTACAGTTTCACACTTGAATTACCACATAAATGTCCTGACAGCACATAAACACCCAACATAATCACATTCGGTTCATAATCTTTTTACCAAACCTACTCTCTTTGTAAATGAAACGGCCATTGATATTAAAAAAAACCTTGTTCATCTATTCTAATATCTATTCTCCTGATCCCCTTTAATACCAAAACCCAGATTTCAGCAGAGCTCATTCTTGCTCTTAATAAAAGTTTATATTTTTCTGGGCCTTTTTTCAGCTAGCTTGGCAGTGTAAGTCAGTTTTAGTGAATTAGGTGTAGGCCACAGTGTAATGTGAACCAGCCTCTTAACGTGGCCCAAGTCAGTCTGCACTCCTGCTGTGACTTCATCATCCTGCAATGGAGATGCTGTAAACACAATTTTGAATCATTGTCCTGAACTATGAAGTGAAAGCTTAAAGACAGAAGCATTGCATTAAGACTGTGGAATAGAAAGATGGAAAGTCTGGCTACTGTAGGACCAGAATACCGGTTTTGAATTGCGTACCTCCTAATTTATTTGTTGTGATAGAAAAAGATACCATTCTCTTGTTCAAAACTTTTTATTTTAGATTTTTATGTTATAAGAAGCTGATCCTGTTTAGAGACTGGGTCACTCTTTTACCAGTCCTTTACTAATCCCCATTTAGAATTATCTTTTATTCTGCCTTAATGTTTTTCCATCTACAACTAGTAGCTAGCTGCCATGTTAAAAGGAAAACAATCACTGACACTTTCTGCTTCCAGGCACATTCCAGATGCAGATGATGGAGCAGGTTTTTTTTTAAAAAAAAAACCCAAGAAGATGATGGTAGTTATTCTGATTGAGTTGAGACAGACAGCAAAGATCAGGAAGTCTGAGGTGGCCAGAAATTTCCAAGCTTGTAAAAAGTCTGGACATACATACTAAAAGAGGCCCAGAAATCAGCATAATGGATTGCTGCTCTCGGCTGAATACTGATACATACATGTCTGGGTAAATTTCATGTTAAGCATAGAGGGAAGAAGAAATTGTGAGCACAGGACTCGGACGTATTTAAGATCCTAACAACCATATTGACATAATTCTTTGATTGCTTAAGGCATTTAGTAGAAAAGTGAAAAGGAAAGACCTTTAAATGGGACGGCTAAATAATTGTCAGGATAGAAGTTACTCTAGACTTACATGTACGCAAACAAAGCCGATTAACTAGACCTGAAAGAATCATACTGAACAAGAAACTTGACAAATGTGGTGGGAAGAACTGGATGTTCTTATGGAAAAAATAAACCTCAATCTTTATCTTACACCATACACACAAAAACTGATTAACAATCTATTATGGATCCAAATGTAAGTACTTAAACTATAAATATATAGAAGGAAAAGACAAAATATGGGAGAATTATTTTGCAAAACTGGGATAAACAAAGGTTTCTTAAACAATAAACACAAAAATTAAATTAAAACAATGATACAGTGGATTTCTATTAAAACTAATGGCTATACTGCCCAAAGTAATTTACAGAATCAATGCTATCCCCATGAAGCTACCACTGACTTTCTTCACAGAACTGGAAAAAACCACCTTGAACTTCATATGGAACCAAAAGAGAGCCCACATTGCCAAGTCAATCCTAAGCAAAAAGAACACAGTGGGAGGCATCACACTACCGGACTTCAAACTATACTACAAGGCTACAGTAATCAAAACAGCATGGTATTGGTACCAAAACAGAGAAATAGACCATTGGAACAGAACAGAGGCATCGGAGCCAACACAGCATATCTACAACCATACAATCTTCGATAAACCTGATAAAAACAAGCAATGGGGAAAGGATTCCCTGTTTAATAAGTGGTGTTGGGAAAACTGGCTAGCCATGTGCAGAAAGCAGTAACTGGACCCCTTCCTGACACCTTACACTAAAATTAACTCAAGATGTATCAAAGACTTAAACATAAGACCTGGCACCATAAAAACCCTAGAAGAAAATCTAGGCAAAACCATTCAGGACATAGGAGTAGGCAAGGACTTCATGACCAAAACACCAAAAGCATTGGCAACAAAAGCCAAAATAGACAAATGGGACCTAATCAAACTCCACAGCTTCTGCACGGCAAAAGAAACAGTCACTAGAGTGA